>JADKXX010008037.1:0-115816 GCA_017310255.1 Butorides virescens | reverse complement strand
ACTTTCACTGTGGCTTCCAGGCAGCTTCAGGGCCCTTTTGACCGATGACTGCGCCCGTGCACGGTCTTGTTTCTGACCATTCTGAAAGGGGAAACATGAAGCGGACAACGAACGAGCTCTGCGCTGGCAGTTACCCACATCTCATGAGGAAGCCTCATTCCCGCCAGCCCTTGGCAACACCCGTTCCTTCTCCAGTCCGTTTAAAACCCAGGGGCGGGGCCGCCGTGCCCCCCCCCCCCCCCCCCCGCTGGCGCAGGCGCGGGGCCGCCCCTCGGCCGCCAGGGGGCGCCGCGCGCCCGCCGCCGCCCGCCATCTTGTGGCCTGAGGTGGCGGCGGCGGCGGCTCCCGCGGGAGGGCGGTGGGGCGGCTTCCCGGCCACAACGCTGGGTTTTAAACGGACTGGAGAAGGAACGGGTGTTGCCAAGGGCTGGCGGGAATGAGGCTTCCTCATGAGATGTGGGTAACTGCCAGCGCAGAGCTCGTTCGTTGTCCGCTTCATGTTTCCCCTTTCAGAATGGTCAGAAACAAGACCGTGCACGGGCGCAGTCATCGGTCAAAAGGGCCCTGAAGCTGCCTGGAAGCCACAGTGAAAGTTCGGTGTCATTAATGGACATGAGATGGAAGCAGCTCCACGGCCTACCCCTTATCCTCAACACTAATGGCGCAGCCCTCGTCAGCCTCTGGCATTGGCCCCATGCACTGCCTGAGGAGAGGTGCGTGGCGATGGACCAGCCCAGACAGATGGATCCTGAGCGAAACAAGGCCAAACGGTGATTTTTGTTAAAAACTCTCCTAAGTCAGGTGCCATAACCCCTTCAGCTGTTTGACTGAATTCACCTGAAGACCGTGTTGTGGAGCTGCCAGTGGATGGGGCCCGGTGCCACAGAGATCACCTATTTTAAACACCAGACAAACAGAAAAATGCAGAAATTCGGCGGCGTGTGTGGCAGCGTTGTCAGAACTGGCCTCCGCCATCAGCACCATGGGCTGCAGGGTGCTGTCCTGCGTTTTCTGCCCCAAGATCCTGAGCTTGCTGTCTCTGTTCCAGTGGGGTGGCTACAGGGGCCAGTTTTAAAGTCACATTTTTAAACGGTTTCTAAGGGCTCTTTTATTTATTTCACATTAATCCATGTGATCTGTTTGCCTGTGGATCCCACTCCAAATTGCACAGCATGTACCCAAGGAGATAGGTTTGGCTTTTGTTTACATGGCGCCCACGTATAATGCTCCAGCAGGTCAAGACAGTGGCTCTCTTCTGTCAGCAGGGTCTTTGGTGCTTGCTGCCTCACCCAGCCCGCTCTAGGGATGATACACATTGCCCTGGGGAAGTGCCCATTGTTCTTCTGTGTCAGTTGATTAGCAGAGCCTGGGGCATTCTGGTAAAGTGTTTTTACATGTGCAATGTGCATTTGCTTACCTGCAAGTGTATGACTGGTTGCACATGCTCTAGGGCTTTTTTTTTTTCTTTTAATAAAATACTTTGTGAGAGCGCTACCAAATATTCTGAGCCCAAACCAGGGCATCCTGGGGCTAAGCACTAATGATAATTTCTTTTCTCAAGTATCAGATAATAAATTTGGTTGATTTTCCACAATTAACAGAGTCATTTTGTATGACTTGAGATCTTCTGTACTAAACCAAGTCTGTTTGCTGAAGTGCAGCTGTAAATGATACTTATTTTTGAGACACAAACCAAATATTCCAAGGCAGCCTTTACCAGAGATTCAATAAAAAAATTGGAAATCAGCTCCATCGGTCATGGCTTGCAGGCATTGGTCCGTTGTCTGGATCAACATTTGTCTTCCAAAATGTGTTTCTTGACAGTACTAATGTGATTATCCCACTTTTCTATACAGCAATATAAATTGGATTTCAAAGCATGTTTGTAAATACCACGGCCTTTCACGTTTAAATGTATTTCCTTTTGTGCCTGTGTGTGTAGAGCGTTGTACAGCCGGAACACAGACACGTCTTTTCTTCCGAGTAGACTTGGTACATTCCCAAGCTTTGGTTCTGCTAGCTAAGTCTGTATATGAATTGCTCTGCTGAAATGATGGGAGTTAGAGAACTTTTGGAAGGTTTAAGGTGAGCGAGTTGTATCTGTTCTCGGTTATGTTCTGGAGAAATGTCTGACGCCCTAAAGTGCCTCATGAAAGCCTTGCCTCGAGAGCGTGCATTTCAGCCAGCACTGGGGGAAACCTCCCAGCTCATTTCCTGCAAACCTGCTGGGGCGCAGGGGGTGGTGTTCGCACCAACCTGAGCCGTGGGTGCAGGGGGTGGTGTTCACACCAACATGAGCTGGGGTGCAGGGGGTGGTGTTCACACCAACCTGAGCCGTGGGTGCAGCCGAGCGGGCGCCACCTCCTCGCTCCAGCTGCTTGCCTGGTGCATCGCTAGCTTCTGGGAGGAACCTCTCTGGGAGAACATTGAGGAGGGCAGCCGTGTCCTGGGACACCCAGGGGTGGTGGCCCGGGTGCCGGAGGATGGAAAGCCCTGCAGCCTAGCCGAGAGAGGGCCAGTCGCAGAGCAGCGGTGGGCAGTTTACCCGGCATCGCTCCCCTCGGTGCTGGGTGAGCCTGGCGGGAAAGTAGCAGGAGGCTCATTCAGCAAGATGTGGTTCAGGTCACAAGATTATAAATGAGCAGAAGCGGTGTAAACAACCCTATTCCAACTTGAGCAAGCGTCTCTGTTTGAACTGCTGAGCTGTCTTAACCTGGGATCCCGCCAACATGTCCTGATGCTCGGGGGTGAGGGTTCATACTGGCTTCTGGGCGCAGCCTCGAGCAGGAGGACACGAGAGGGGCTGGGGACCGATGATCCCCGCCTGCGCAGGACAGTGCCGTGCTCAGCACACCCTCCGAGCTCCTGCGCTGAATCTCTCCCTGTAGCGTGAACTGGATTAAAGAGCCTCTGCAGCGACCTTGCCGTGGGCACGCCACTCGGCGCCAGTCACTGCTTTAATCCTGGCGCTCTGCTTCCTACGAAGACCGAATGCGGTGCCGGTGGCTCACCTTGCATTTGCAGCGGCCTTGAGAATGGGATTCTGGGATGCTGGATGGTTCCTACAATTAACAGGGGCTGCATGCCCTGGGATGCTTAAAAACTACCGCAGTACTGCCTCTGCCTGCTCCGTGGTCACCCTTACCTCTTCGGTGGTCCACACAACCGCCCAGCTGGCCAAACGTGGTCGGATGAGGTGGGCGCAGAGAGCCACCCTGCCTGAATTACCCGGGGAATTACCCTGGGCACACACTGGAGATGGGAGGCAAGCGGTGAGAGCGCAGAGACATTGAGCCTAGCGGGAACCACTGCAATTCCCACTAGGAAAAGGGAAAGCATGGGGTAACTCCGGCCGTTCCCTCCTCCTGCAGCTGCGACAGTGCTAAACCAGTGATATCCCACCCATGACGGGGGGGGGCCCTGATGCTTTGATGCTTTTCATAGTCACGAGAGCCGCTCTCTGTCCCGAACAGAGTACAGGGGGGCAAACCCGCAAGGCGCTGCCCAAGCCTCGGGTCTGCAGTTACATCTACCGCCTGTAAAATTTAAGGACCACTGGTCTACAGCCAGGATTTATTGCTGGGGAAGAGATTCCTTCCCTTTCAGCACCGCTTACTCAGGCTGTGCCTCTGGGTAAAATTTGCCAGTGTTGCTTCAGGATTTAGTGAAACACTCAAGCTCAGTTACCTTAAATTAAACCTCATGCTTACACGTGCTGCTGGATCCAGACCTGATCTGCCTTCTAATTCCTCGCATCCCATAGATTTCAGTGAAAGATAAGGACATTGAGCACCTCGGAAAATGCAACGTACCTCGAAGGCTTGGTCCCTGCAGACCCGTTGGTCCCTGGTTCAGCTTCATCCTCGTCAGCTGTTTGACTCGGGAGGTGGAGGGTAGCACTTCTCAGCGATGAAAAACAAGTGGAAGTGAGGCAGAAAAATCTGTGATAAATTAGTGTGGAAAGTGTTAATGGGGCCAAATGTCCTGAGTTTATTGGATTAGGGAAGTCAAACTAATTTTAAAATTACGTCTAGAGAGTGGGAAACTAGGTATCGTTAGCCATTTGTCTGACACAACAGGAAAGTCTTAATGGCTGTCATCTCAGCACATTAGGAAAACGCCGTCAAAGCTCTTGCTGACAAGATGCTTTCTCGGGGATTATTAATTATATAGCGTTATTAGCCAGCTGCAGTATGGGAACATATTTCGCATGTTAACTAAAGTGCAACGACCATTTAGCTAATAAGTATGACTCGGTCTTTTAAATTTTCTTAATGATTAGCAACTTAGTAAAACTGTAACGCTGGGAGATAAAAATAATGATCCAACAAGCTGCGTCTCAAGAACAAGTTTTAACTGGAACTTGCGTGTAGCAAGGACAGATAAAGCGTGCCGTCCTAATTACCAGCCTGCTGCGACGAGACAAAAGTAAACATATCTGCGGATGTAACCAACTCGTATGACCCCTTCCTGCATTGTCACACCTGGTAAAAGTGCGGGTGTGATAGTTCAGCTTAATCCTTCCACCGCAGCCCTGCTGAGGACAAGGGGATGCTGCAGCCTTCAGCAGTGCCCAGCCCCGCACCCCCCTGTCCCGGGCTGCAGCCCGCCCCACTGCAGCCATTAGAAGAATTGATTTGAAACCTCCCAAGATGAGCAAAGCACCATCTCCAGGGAATACACAAGTAAATGAAATAAATTATAATGGTAAAATGCATGAAGGCACGTTGTCCAGTTGTGGCCCAAGGCCAGAGAGGGTCCCCAGTGGGAGGTCCCAACCTAGAAGGAGGAGATTGACTTCCCTTATACTCAGCAGCAACTACTGCAAGGAAGCACAACCCGAAACTTGGCTCCTACTGATTTTACTGAAGTGCCTCTGAGCCCCCGGGCAGATCTGCTGGGAAGTTCAGGGATGATAGCTATGGGTAATGCCAGTGTGGTGGGCTTTGTTAAACCAAGGTGTGTGCTGCACATTGGATCAGGCTTTCTATTGTCATTCACTTCCTAACACCCAGGCAAACAAAGGCTGGCTGCTAAATAAATGACCCCTCGCTGCCAGGTTACTGACAGCGTCACTGACGGATGCCTCTCAGGCATTAGGACGAAGCTCAGAAGTTTAAGGAAGCAGTTTTGGACAGCCTTGCTTGTGCTAAACCACCTGTAGGGCCCTTGTGCGGCTGGAGCCGTTCTGTTTGTACGGACTGGCCAGCTCACAAGGACCCGGCAGGGATGTCCAGGACCCTCACGGCCACCCTGCCTCTGCTGCCCCATCCTCCTCTTCCTGGAGGGAACCCAACCTAGCTCTGCCCTCAGAGCAGGGGCAAATCTGCTTCAAACCCCATCTCTCCCCAAATGCTCCTCCTGCCTCTCTGGTGCCTAGAGAGGCCCCAGCACCAAGTTTTAAGCTGCAGCAGCATCCATGCACGCAGAGGTGTGCTTTACAGTGGGCTTTTACAGGTGGGCGGTGGGGATGGCACACAGAATCACAGAATCACAGAATTGCAAGGGTTGGAAGGGACCTCGGGAGATCATCTAGTCCAACCCCCCTGCTAAAGCAGGTTCTCCTAGAGCATGCTAGACAGGACTTCGTCCAGGCGGGCTTTGAGTATCTCCAGAGAAGGAGACTCCACAACCCCCCTGGGCAGCCTGTTCCAGTGCTCTGTCACCCTTAGAGTAAAGAAGTTCTTCCTCCTATTCAACTGAAACCTCTTCTGTTTCAGTTTGCACCCGTTGCCCCTTGTCCTGTCACTGGACACCACTGCAAACAGACTGCTTCCGTCCTCTTGACTTCCGCCCTTAAGATATTTGTAGGTGTTGATGAGATCCCCTCTCAGTCTCCTCTTCTTCAGGCTGAACAAGCCCAATTCTCGCAGCCTTTCCTCGTAGGGGAGATGCTCCAGACCCTTTAACACCTCCACTGAGGGTTCACCCTGACGCAGAATCAGGTCCCACGGGCTCCAGGGCTGCCTGCCAACCCCACAGTCTCACCTCTGGACCATCCCTTTCAAAGGGATTTAGATGAGGGCTTGCACAGCAGTTGCCACCCGTGGATCAAACGTGTCCTGCCAGGAAAATACCTCCCAAATGGAGTTGGACATAGGTTGGAGATGTACAGAGGGGAAAAAACCAACAGAGCAAGCCAGCACATGCCATAGACGTTGTTCATTGTCACTTTTATGTAACAGAGAGAGATAACATTGCTGAAAGCAAGAGCACATCTTTTTTTTTTTTTTCCCCTTTTTTTCACATTCAGACAATCCATTACAATATTTAACTGCAGCAGACACCACGGAGAGCTTCTGAGCCCGCCGTCTCGGCTAGTCTCACCCAGGAGACCTGTTTGCAGCACACCCAGAGCCTGCGCCCCAGCTCTGCTGCTTTCTTCTGTGCACCGCAGCCCGGGCCCTGGTTCCCACGCGCCCCGCGTGCCCCGTGGCTGTCCCAGGTCCCCCACCGCTGTAGCACGTGACAGCATTGACCCAGCTCTCCTCGAGCTAAACCCCAGCGGTCACTCCAGGAAAGCCTTTGGTGCAATCTCCCTGCTTCAGTGGGGCCAGGCGCTTGTCCCGGTGGACCTCGTGGTTACACTTGGAAGGGACCAGAATTTGCTTTAGGGTCTCAATACCAAGAGAGCGAAGTCTACAAAGGAAAGTTGAGGCACGTGGAAAGGAGCGTGAACCTTCCCTAAAACCAAACCCACAGCAGCAGCCTATCGCCCTCCTCGGCCCATCTATTCTCACGCTTTTCATTATGCTTGATCCTCTGTTACGTTATGGCCACTGCTTCACCGACAGTCACGATGAGCTCGCCGTGACCAAGCAATGCTGGTGTTTCGTCTCTAAATAAATAACGGGTTACTATCCTGAGAAAGTTGCTAGAAAGTAACCTGGTATCACAGCAAGGAACACACAAATTTTAAAACTCTTAGAAAGAACAGGCTTTTACAATGATTCCAACATCTCCCCCCAAAAAAGGAAGAAAAATCCTTGCAGTTTGATTGTGTCACATAAAAGTATCTCATAAAGAAGCAAAACGAGCACAAACAAGGCTATAGAGACAACACAACCCCCTGCTTGCACGCTGTCTTGGCTGAAGCACATCGCCAGCAAACGTCTAAGTGGTGCAAAGTGGGGGTCGGCTCGGGGGGCACCTTCCAGTTAGGGCTGCATTTCCCCCTTGGGTCATCAATCATTGTTACCGTACGGGCAGCCCCAGGTCTTGGCCAAAGCTGGAGTCTCCAGGTCTAAGCATTGCACAAAAGGAAGGGAAGGCAGACACGGAGGGTGGGGAAGGAGGAGCAGCGAGGGGAGGTGACCTGGCGATGGTCACACCATGGGAGGGATGGCAGCAGGACTTGAGTCTCCTGACCTGGGGGCCAGGAGTGCCCCAGGCCCGTTGCTTGGTCAACGATGTGTGGTGTCTCGTGCTGCAGCAGGGATAAAGGAGGGAGGAAAGGCTTCCTAGGAGGAAAGAGGAGGTAAATAGTCTGGCTGAAACAAAAGGAAAAAAACGCACGTCAGCCCAGCCAGCGTTCCTAAGATTCTCCTAAAAAATGTGACTTGAGAAATCCTTTTAGATCGGACAGCATAATGCACGGATAGCAAAGCAAGCGAGGTGCATCCCAACCGATTCAGGTGGGATCCATCATCTTCCTCCGCACAGGCAAGAGTAAGGGGGAGTTTGCTCAGTCTGTTTTCCTTAGCGCCTTGGGCGATCGGTGCTGTGTGCTGGTGGCACAACTGCGCTAGCAGTTGGTTTCTCAAGGCATGAGATCACTCAGCAGAAGGAAGCAGCAAGCATGGAACAAAAAGGTGAAAAAGTGAGGCTACAGCAGCAGCCAACCCCTCTTTCCTTCATTCCAGCTGAGTGATGATGCTCTAACACTTTGCCAACTAGTAAGATCATCGGCCCACCAGGCTCTTCCAGTGGATCATAGAGACACACATGTAGCATATTCCTCCCGTCCTTTCCCTGGCTCTTCCTGCAGTTGTACCGAGTATTTCAGAGTAAAACGCCAGGTTGGCACCTGTGGCTCGGAGGTGCGAGCCGCAGCAGCCAGAAGGCACCCAACGGATGGGTCCTCCTGGTCTGCCAGCTGCAAGGTTTTTGTGAAATGAGACTTTTGCCCAACGTTCTTCCTGCGGCACCTGAAGGAGGTCCATGCTCAGTCCCTCCTTTCTGGGTGCTTGGCAACATCTATGCCTCCTCACTGCCTCGCAGGTCTTCCAGCTCAGTCATGGCTTTGGCCGGGAGCTTCTTGCGGCGGAACACAGCTGCGATCTCCTCAAAGGACTTTCCTTTCGTCTCCGGTACTTTGAAGTAGGCAAACAGAAAGAAGACTAGAAGCAGAACCGCGAAGATCACAAACACGTACGGTCCACACAGATCCTGCAGTGGGGGAAGTGAGAACAGGGGACACTACCGTCAGCATCGCAGGGATGCCTTCCTACCCTGGGGTGCCCTGCAGGGCTTGGAGATGGAGATTTGGGAGGCACATGCATGTCCCACCGGGCTGCCTTGGGAGCCCAGCAGTGGGGTCATGCCAGTCATTTGTTTGTACGGTTTTAGAGGGATTTCTTACCGCTATGTACTGGAAACACATTCCCACAATGAAGTTGCAGGCCCAGTTGCAGAAGCTGGCGACGGCGATGGCGGCGGGGCGCGGGCCTTGGCTGAACAGTTCGGCTACGATAAACCAGGGGATGGGCCCAGGCCCAACTTCAAAGAAGATGACGAAGAGGAAGATCGCGACCATGCTGACATAGCTCATCCAGGCAAACTGGCTCTGCAAGAGGGTGCACTCGGTGTTACCATCCCACCATGACTCTCATTAATTATCACTAAGTATTTTAATTAGGCTTCTTTTTCAGAATTTTCTTTCTATTCAGACAAGTGGAGGCTGGACATGCGTAATTCAATCTCCAAACTCTTGTGCTGAGTTCTGGCTGGGCACGTGGTGCCAGCAGAGGGATGTTGGAGCTCACAGCTACCAGCTCAGCTGTACCCTTGAGCCCTCTCCTTGCCTGCAGTGTGGGCAGGAAGAGACAAAATGGTGTTATCTTTAATAATCAGGGTGTTCAGTAAAGGAGACAACCCCTCATTTGGCTTTACGTCTTGACAGGAGCTTGCACGAGTGGTTTGGACCAACTTTGATGAGGGCTGGCTCCATCCTCTGCCTCTTCTGCCCCATGTCTCACAGCCTGACCCTTCTCCTGGGTGCTGGGAGGAATAATTTGTCCCTTCTTCTATGACAAGATGCTTGTCTTAGCATCCCTGCACCAAGCCAGGGAGATGCAGGTTGAGGGATTAGGATATGCCCTGGGTTTTCTTAGCAGGCACGGTATTATACCGTGGGAATAGCTCAGTTGCTGTGTGAGGAGCTGAGGTTGTCAGCGGGCTCAGGGAGGGGACAGGGGACACACGTCCTTCCTAGCAGCATTGGAGTATCTCGGGGGGCCAAAGACATCATCCTCTGGCTCTGCTGTAACCAGAGATGGCTCCAACTACGGCCACTTTGAACTGCCCCTTCTAAGGACAAATGTTTTCTGAACTTCTTTGAGATGAAGATGCAAAACATTCACTTTAAAGGGTGGTTCGTCTTCTCTTGTTTGCAAACCACGGAGAAAAAATGGAGAGAAATCCTTACCAGGAGTGCAAGTCCAACCGTCATGGCCACGGCGCTTATTAACATGCCCATCAGACCAGCCAGGAACAGGGACCGCCTGCCCGCCTTCTCCACCAGGAAGACCTGCAGGAAGATGTGCAGCAGCTCATTCTCCAGCACCACCGCTCTCAGGAGGTTCGATCAGGTCCATTAGCAATGAGCAGCCTGTTACCACTACCACACTGCACTCCTGCCCTTTTAGCTCTCATGGTAGATTTACGTGCTGGTTTCTAAGTGTCAGAAACTCTGCTGGTGGCTGGAAGCCAGACTGAACAGTTGCCCTGCCAAGGGCAAGGCAAACATACTCAGAGCTCATGCATTTCCAAGTTCTCAGGACTTCCCACTGCTCCTACACATGTATTGCTGACTATGGATTTTTTCCCTCTTTTTTTTTTTTTTTCAGGAAGAATGAACTTACTAGGTCTGCACTAGTTTGGAAGTAGCCTTCAAAATTGTAGCATGATTCAAGTCACATCACAGGCCATTGGGCTTTGTCTGTCCTAGGGCAGGGGTAGCAGCTGGAGCCAGGATTTTTCCTTCCATGGCTCCCAGATTCCTCTTGCTTCCCTGCTAGCCCCAAGGCTTAGCTTGCGCCTTCTCAACTCCTCTTGGTGGACTCTATTAATCTCACCCAACTTTCAACATCTAAGTCTGTACCAATCACTTCATACGATGGAGAGGTGTAGGTAACTCCAGAGGACAGTGCTTCTGACCTGCCCAAAGATACCATGCAGTAGCTTCTGAGGCTGCCTACTCCTTCCCCTCTGCTTGAAAGGTCACCTTTGGCCATCAGCTCAACCTTTCCTGCCGTTACAGCAAATGCTTTATGCTTCCAGGAGACCATCTCCTTTGCTGGAGGCAGTTCATCCTGCTAACTTGTGAAATTGCAGAGGCTGAGCCTCTGCTCTCCCTTCTTCCCTTGCCAAGGTCCACCCGGCTCTCAGTGCTTCTGCCTTTTGATCGGGGTCTGTCATTTATTGACAGATGCAGGTCATTTTTACGTGCTCATGGCCAAAAGAAACAAGGAGCAAACGCTCCAGGCTGCAAGTACCACAGCCTTGGGGCAGAGATTGAACTGCAAGAGACCCTCCAAGCTGGGGAAAGACCTCTTCCAGCCGCCTACCTCCGTGCCTTGTTTCACAATAAACATCGTGGTTTCTCCTCTGTATGGGGTCTGTGATGGACTTCCTCTTACATAGATTCACCCCAAGGCCTCCTCTCTCATGGACACTGGAATAAGACCTCTTAGAGCTGTGTATTTCTACCTTGCTGGTCCTGCTTCGTGGTGGGTAAATCCTTTGCTCCCTAAATCTCTCTAGAGATGTGAGGGAAATGGGCTTGGCATCTCTTGATCTTCTTATATTAATGGCCACATTAAAAAAATAATTGCCTGCTGATTGGAACTGTGTTAATACTCTCAGGAGAGAGACAAACGGAGGGAAAGGCTGTGAAAATGGCACCATCCTCTTATTGCTACAGAGCACTGTATGGGTACGATGAGGATAGGTGCTGGATTACTTTTATGACTGCGGAACAGCCTTTGGATATCACTCGCGCAAGGTGCTATGTACATACATAAAGCAATTTGAAAGATAACAGGTAAGAGGGAGATAGTGAGCTGCTGGCGTCCCCGTCGCAACCCCAATCCCCTGCCTGCTCCCCCAGGGGGAGTAGGAGCCACCGAAGGCAACTTTTAATTCGGGAGAAATGCTGAGCTACCGGAGCTTCCCTGAACACGGTGATCCAGTTTTGAGCCACGCGGCATTTAGCAAGGCTGTTTGGTAGCAACGGGTTGTATTTCCAGGCTTGATTTTTCAAATTAGACTTGCCCAGGGAATGGTTTTTCCCTTGAATAAGGTGTGCAGGGTCAGCCCCAGCTCTAGCATAAAATCATGTTTCAAAACCACACTGTAGCTTACTTGTTTTTGTAGCCTGTGGGGCCAGCAATATTTACTTACGGAGATAACTGTGAAGACTGTGTTCACCACTCCAACGCCAATGGTTGCGTAAACCGGTTGGTCAACGCCAGCTCTCTCAAAAATGTTTGTAGAGTAGTAAAAGATCTATCAAAATACATTAGGATGAAGGATTAGGCAACAGGGCTGGTGGAACTTTTTGTTCTCTTGAGGGAAGGGTTGCTCTTGCTTGGCTGAAAGGTGAAGTAATTTAATTATGATTGGGTTTTTCAACTTTTTAATGGCTTGTTACAATAACTAAAGCTGAAACTTTGAAAGGAGCCTGAGAGAGTTAAAAATCCCATTGAAATTCCCCTCCTGAGCTACTGCATTTGCATCTTTAAAACTGTTTTCTTCCATGTATTCCCATGTTTAAATCTTGCAAGCCAGGTCACTTAGTGCTGGAGACAAATACCTTAATATGACTGAGTTTTAAATTGATTTTAAAATAGCCTGGCTCCAGTGGAATGACTCAAATTTCTCCCTTCTCTCCAAGAATAAGGTGATTCCTGTCTGGTGGGAGTTAGGGCGGGAGGTCAGCTGGCCCCACGGCTGGTGGATGGAGCTGGGCACAGCATCGAGCTGGGACACCCAGGCTCCGTGGGGCCACGCGTCCCCAGCTCAGCCCCGCAAGGCTGGGCATCCCTGCGATGCAGAAGTCCTCTCACAGTTTCGAAAGCTGGTGGGACAGGTGCCTCAACTTTTGTAAAGTTGCCACCAGACTGCAAAGATTTGGGTCTTGGCCAATTGTGAAAAGGAGGCTCCACGCTTCCAGATATAAAATGGTAATTTCTGGTATCGCAGGAGGTGCTGCAAAAACTGTTTAGCTAAAAAGAACTCAAAGGTGGTGATTACGTGGTTCCTGGGGTGAGCAGGTAGTCATTAAAGCGAGCAAACTGCTGACAATCTCAGGTATGAGGAGGGTGACGGCAGAGCTCAGCGTGGGCTCGCCGTGCCAGCCGCTTTCGGGCTGAACTCCCTCGCACCCTTCTGCCCCCCCGCCTCCCCACAGCCCGGCTCGGCGGTGAGGTCCACCTTCAACACCACCTTCAACCGTGGTGGCTGAGGAACCTACTGTGGTCACGGGACAGCCGTGAAGAGGACTTCACCCCTACGTGGCTTGGATGGAGCCAGCGTTGCCTTTTCATGCTCAGCCTGGGTTTCTTTAAAGGCAAATGTTTTTGGGAGACTCACCGCGTTGATTCCTGAGAACTGCTGAGATATCTGCACCATCAGCGCCACGATGACAGCCTGCTTATACTTTGAAGAGGCAAAAAGCTGCCTTATGGACACTTTCTTTTCACTGGCAGCTTCTTGCTTTTCCTTTTCCATCTCAGCAATCTCTTTCATTGGGTCACAGTTTCCTCTGAGCCTTTTCAAACCTTAAGAAAAAAAAAATTGATATTTTATTTTCAACTTAGATAAGTAAGGACAGGCATCTCGCTAGCCAAAACTTGGAGTAAGCCAGCCACATGGACAGTAGCATCCTCTTGTTCTGAGGACTCCCCTGGCGCATCGAGGATGGAGCTTGGCAAGGGGCAGCAGCACATCAGTTCTGTGAAAGCTCTGCGACACCACGCTCAAGCCTCATGCCCCAGCCATGCTTGTTAGTCCCACGCAAACATCTCGCAATAGTTTCTGGCCCAGAGCTGATGTGTGCTGCAGCAGCTCAGAGCACGGGCATGCAGCTCTGCCCCAGGCGCGTGGGCATGCTCTCTTGTACTCGCTCCTGGGTTCTCACCTCAGTTTCGGCCGTGTCCTACCATTGACCGCTCTTGCTCCTTGCAGAGATGGCCAGAACCAGCTAAGGAAGGCCATGCTGGGAGATGCATCAGTAACTGCTGTGGATTTGCTGTGCAGTTGCAAATAGCAGCAAGGATAGATCAGCCGTCCCCCAGAAGACGTCATCTTTACACCTGGTTGAAATCCCTTCCAACCTAATGGGGTTTTTTTTTTGGGGGGGGTGGCATCTGCCAGATGCGATCTCTCTGATGGAAAGGAAGGTGTGAAGGCTCACACCACCCAACATAGAAGCAAGCGTGCCGTAGGCAGTGACTGTGTGCAGGTGTCCGAAATCCCTCCTGCAAATGTGCTGCGTGGGATGGAGCGACTATACCCAGTGACACGTGTGAGCCCTCAGCCGGGCTTCTCCTTCTGTGTTTAACACCCTGTGTAGTATAAAACCAACTCCAGACAAGCCTGAAATGTGTGTCTTACTTTTTTTCGCTTCTTCCACCTTCCCCAGTTTGATGTAGAGGTACCGGGGGCTCTCGGGGCACAGTAAGAGCAAGAAGAACTGCAGGAGGGCAGCCACACCGGACAGACCGAGGAGCAGGGGCCACATCTCGTCGTTGCCCAGGAGAAAGTCAAGTCCGAGGACCTGGAATAATTGAGGCACGTTTTGAATGGCTTATTTCGCACCCTAAAAAAAGAAAGTGATTGACCACTATGGCACTTCAAAGCAACGACCTGGAGGGAAACTAGAAGCAAATACCAAGTCTCAGTCCAGCAGAGTCTGAGCACCCTGAGGCTCAGCAAACAGACTAACGTCAGCTTTGCTTCAGTGTGTGGCTATGGCATTGGAAAAGGTGCTCCAGAGGGGTTGTGAGTACTTGCAACCTTTTTCCTTCCACAATTTGCAAAGGATTTTTTGTATACCCACAGCCAGTGAAGCCGGCAGGACCTACCTTGCGAGACCCCATGGTCTGTCCGTAGTCTTTGGCTAAGTCAGATTAGATGAACTTTGTGGTTACGTTAAGTTTCTCTGGCTATGTTGGTTCTTGGTGCATTTACGTGCCAGCCCACCATGTAGCTGGGGCTCCTGCCACGGTGGGAAATGCTGATGGGGATGTTGGGTGCCCTGCTTCTCTGACGAAGCCATTTTTGAGCACCTGAATATCAGGGATCTCATGTTCAGGATCCAGCCTGACTGATGAGATGGGTACAAAATCTTTGCAAGGGAGGGGAGAAATTGTTTGCAGAAGTACTTTTTAGTTCATGAACTTTTTAGTTGATCTTTCTTCAGGACGCCTCTGACTCCAGGTAGGAGTTTAACCCCATTAGAGCAGATTGCTTCCCACTATCCTTCAGATTTGGGGGGGGGGGAATGATGAGTGATAGCCCAGCATATCACTGGGATACCCCTCATCTCTGAAATACCCTCTCTGGACTCGTGCGCTTGCCTTCTTACCTGGCTGATGAGGATACCCGTGACGATAGCAAGCTGGTGCAACGTCCCCAGCGCTCCTCGAAGGGCCGTGGGAGAGACCTCGCTGACGTACATGGGCACCAGGCCGGAGGAGAGCCCTGCACCGAGCACACGCGGGCGTTACCTCTTCTAGACCACAGCTCAGCAACCAGCAGAAACCCCTTCCCAAACGGGCAAGGGGGATGGAGCCCATGTGCTGCATCCTGCATCCCACCAAGTCCCTTGTGCCTGGCTGGGAACCACCCGCACCCTGCAAAGGTGCTCGGATATCCCCGGATCCAGACCCCCGCTCCGGGAAGGCTTTACATTTGAACACCTACATATGGAGCAGAGATTGTCCGCCAGGAGAAGTCATCGGAAAGCAAAGAGCTTTCTTAAAACTTGTGCCTTCAGAGCAGAGTATTGTATCTGCATACCCATAACAGTGGGAATGAGCTGTTATTTCTAAGCTAGTTCGAATGTAATCCCGTATTATTTGCCTACTATTTTACCCTCTCTGCGTACAGTGCTCCTGCACTGTCTGCTAGATAGCACGGTTGTGCAGGCAACCCGTCAGCCAGCACGGCTAACAACGTGCTGTCGCAACCGCCGCCACCGCGGGCGAGCCTCGGGGTACAGGGGAGGGACTCGCTCCTTTCTAGGATACATAAATTAAACTGATTTCATGATAGAACCAACCCAAATACTTCAGGGAAAGCTCCTGTATTGAGAAGGACACACAGAGGGAGAAGAGGGAAACTCCCACCTGAGTGGACCTTCTGAACTAAAAAAAAAAAAAAAATATATATATATAGGAAACTCGTAACTGCAATGCTGGAGCACCCAGCATGGGGCTGGTTTCACAGAATCCCAGCATGGCAGGAGTTGGAAGGGCCCTCGGGAGCTCACCCAGTGCCACCCCCCTGCCCAAGCAGGCTCACCCAGAGCAGGGGCACAGGACAGCGGCCAGGCGGGGGTTGAAGATCTCCAGAGAAGGAGACTCCACAGCCCCCCTGGGCAGCCTGGGCCAGGGCTCAGGCACCCTCAAAGTCAAGAAGTTCTTCCTCCCGTTCAACTGGAACCTCTTCTGCTTCAGTTTGTGCCCATTGCCCCTTGTCCTGGCGCTGGCCACCGAGTAGAGTCTATGACCCTGCCAGGACTTACCACAGTACAGCCCCGTGACGGCTCTGCCGGCGATGATGAGCACATGAGACGGCCCGAATTTCGCCAGCCCCATGAGGAGGTTCCCGGCGACGGAGAGGACGTTCACCACCAGCATGGCTTTCACCCTGCAAGGCAGCAGCAGGCACAGCTCAGTCGGGCGCCTCGCTCCGCCAAAGCAGCCATCGCGATGTAGCGTCAGAGCTAAGGAGTGACTTAATCAGCGCTACGGGGGAAGAAATAATGATCGTAGGCACTGAAAAATACCGGGCAGGGGGGCAGTGAGAGTAGCTAAATATATTACGCATCCTGTGCCAGATGCCCTCCTCTCCCTTTTGCCATGGAAAGAAAGGGGGGGAATTCGGAAGTTCATCAAGGCTGCTTGCCTGAAGTGCTAAAAGTTGCAATAAAACTGATTTATAATTGAGGATTTTAATAAGCCAGACCTCTGTGATGCTTGGAACAGTATTTTGGAGGTTTGAGGCATTTTTTTGTTTTCATTAAATTGGGGAAAATAACAGAAATTTTGTTTCTACGGGGCGGGGGACAGTTCTAGGGGGAAAAAAAATAAAATAAAAAGGCCTGGGCTGTGGCGTGCGAGTCTCGGCACTCCAGGTCCTCTCACCTGCCCAGCCGGTCGCCGATCCACCCCACGGTGAAGGAGGAGACCATGCCACCGACGGCGAACACGGAGACGGAGAGGGACCAGTACATGGTGAGGATGTGCGGGGAGGGGGCGAGGCCCTCGCCGATGTCGGCCGGGGATGCCAGCGTGCCCTCGATGCCACCCCAGGGCTCCAGGCCGGGGACGGTGCCGTCCTCCCCCGAGGTGTTGGTGGCACGTCTGTCCAGGGGGGCAATGCCCAACACACGCCCGTAGTGGGCTTCTATCACCTGTGGCGGGTGAAGAGGAAAAACGCTGTCAGCTCAAATCTATAACGATTCCCAACCCCTGTTTTGGGGTTTTTTTTCTACCCCAGGGAAAGCTTTTCACAGGCTCTGCAAGGGTGAAACCTTGGGGTCCCCCACAGCCCCCCAGCACCCCGACACCCAGCGGGGAGGGACTACGAGGGCACGTATGGAGCATCCCCCCCCCCCCCCCCGCGCCGCCTCCCGGGGACGGGGTGAGTGCAGTGTCCGGATTTGGCACCCCTGGAGAGGTGCTGGCCCTCGCTCTGGGCACAGGGACCGGTGGCCGTGGGGACGGCGCCGTGATGTGCAGAGCCCCGCTCCTTTCGCTGCAGGGGGCCCTCCTGGTTTTCTCCCCCCCCCGCCTTATCGTGGGGGCTTTGTGCTGCGGGGGATAGCGCCCGGGGAAGGGACAGAGCCCTCCCGAGGGCTTCTGCAAGGCTCAGAGCAGTCCTGGCTGCCCTGAAGCCCTCCTCCCTTGCTGGGGGGGGGGGGGCTTGGCTTACCTTCTGGGGGGCATTAATGACACCCAGGCTGTAGCCGTACTGGAAGAAGCCCAACACCGCGGTGAAGACGGAGAGGACCAGCGTTCCCGTGAGGTGCTGGGGGAGGAAGCAGAGAAGAGCCTCACCCCGCTGTCCTAGCCCTCCCCAAACCTGGGGGGGTGGCACCCCTTCCCTGTCCCAAGGGACCCCGCTGCCCAGCTGGCCGGGACAGTGGCACCCAGGGATGCTGCTGCAGCAGCGCGGGTGCTTTGGCTGGCTCCGAAGGAGAAGGGGAAGCCCCTGGGGGTGGGCAGGATCAGGCCCCCAGGCCAGAACGGTGTTGCCCCACAAGGAGCCAGCGGTGCCGGGGCTGTCCCTGCCGCGCTGCCCGTCCTCGAAACGGTGCCCGGCCCCGTCCCCAGCCCACGGGCAGCACCACCGCTGAAGCAGAGCAGCCAGGAAAAAAATGACCAAACCGGTGTTTTCCAGCAGTGCTGTTTCCTTTTCCATCACAAGTTAAAATTACCCAACGAGCTGATGGAGCTCTTAAAAATAAAAAAAAAATCCTTTGACCCCTTTTGCCCCGGCGCTCAGTATGCAGACATCAAAGAGCAATTAATTAGGGGAGGGGATTTTTTGGGTTGGTTTTGGCCTTGGCAAGCAATAAATGCCATTGCTCCGTGCTGGGCTCCTGCAGAAATTCTAGTGCAAAAAAATACCACCGAGCCACCGTTACCTTCTCTGCTTGCATTTTGCTTTTCTTGTCCATCCCGCAGCTCCTCCGCTGTTCTCCCGGGAGCAATCGTGGTCCTGGGTGGGAGCTGGGGCCGGGAAGGAGGGACGGCAGGGCTGGGATGGAGGCAGCGGAACTGGCTGGTGCTCCGAGAGATGGGACTATATCAGCTCTGGAGTTAATGAGAAACCCAAGCCTTCCATGTGTTACTTGGCCACTGCTCGGCTCAGCGCAGCCACTCCCAACCCCTGTATTTGGGGGGACAAACGGAACAACGGGAGACCCGCAAAGACATAGAATGGACCTGGGAAATTCAAATGATCCGGCGGAAAGGCCGGCGCGGGGCTGTCCCCCAGCTGAACAGTCTGCGGAGTGACGTGCCAGGGACTTGGGAACAGTCCCCTGCAGCCTCTTTGGGGACGTTCAACACCTCTCTCGCCTTCTGCGCTTGGGTTGAGGTGCTACGGAGCAAACCTCCCGCTCAATTAGCAAGAGGAAACCTTTCCAGCCTATGTAGCAAAGCAGCTAGGAAATGCCCGTTTTGTTTAGATAGCGCTTGGCACCTGCGTTAAAATACATTTGTGTGTGCGTGTGACACACACAGCCAAACACAGCTCAGCACAGATGTGTACAGGCCCCTCTACACACGCGTACATACGTAGCATCACACACACAGCCCCCTCAACGCGTAGCTGCCACGCCAGCGCACGCCCCTACGCGTGCATCCTGAGCGCCCGGAGGAGACGGCCGTACGCGTATACGGAGATAAACCATAGCAAAATTACCCAGAATATTACAATAACGTACGTTTTTGTTCAAAAAACCCACAACGGCGTGAACGCTGGGCCCTTCAACACCACCAGCTGATCGCTGCGCTGTCAAATATTGGCGATGCTAGCAAATATTGGTGATGCTAGCAAATATCAGTGATGCTAGAAAATATTGGCGATGCTAGAAAATATTGGCGATGCTAGAAAATGTTGCTGATGCTGCCAAATATCGCAGCCCTTTGGCTCGGTTCGCCCGGTAGTCCTGAACTTTGCACATCTGCAAAAGCTGGTCTGAGCTGGTCTCGCCCCAGGGGCTTGGGCATCGTCAGCGAGAGGAGCTGCAGGGCTGGGGTGGCTGGTGGCATCCGTAGCGGACGTACCAAAGTCTGAATCAGCCGAAACGGTGATTCACGCTGATTAACACCGTTGCCTTCCAGAGAAGCCCCTGATGGGTCCAGCAGCCAAGTTACGGCGATGCATCAGATGATGTTTTCAGTCAGCCAGGCTTCACATGGGCACAAAATGTACTTTCTACAGAGGAAGAGGGGAAAAAAAACAAAAAAAAAAGATGAGCGTAAGACCACTAATCTTTGCACTGGTCTCCTCCAGTAAAGTAAAACTTTAACTGGAGGAGAAAAGTTCATTGCATTAACTCGGGCATTGATTCCAGCCGCAGCACCTGCATTCCCCTCTTGGCCTGGCGAGGCTGCAAGGGGGAGGGCCCCCAGGTTGAGCTTTTTGAAGTTTTCCCCTAATATTTGTCCTTCCAGCTGAGATCTTTGCCCACGGTGTTTGTTTGCTCGCTCTGTGTGGATCCCAGGCATTTACGAGCGCCGTTTCTTTGCATTGGGGTTAAATGCCCCCACACCGGGGGCTGGCAGGATTAGACAATTAACCGGCTGCTCAAGTTTGAATCAGAAAACAACGGAGAGCCCTGACCCAGTATCCCAAACTGGACCCCTCGGGCACTGTGAAGCTCCTGGCCAGGACCCACGTCCCCCTCTGGAATCCCCATCCCGTCGTGGGTGCCCGGCCGAGGGAGGGTGATGCTTTCCCCCTTGCTCTTCCCAGCCCAGCGGCGGTGGCTCGAGGGGGCAGAGGCCACCTACGCACCGACCGGAGCCGCCCCGTGGCTGGTAGCCCGCTGTGTGCCCCCCGCTGCTGCCCACAGAGCAGGACCCTCCCCTAATCCGGCTCCCCGGGAGGGGGTGCGGAGCAGCTGGGGAGGCGTGGGTGAGCATCAGTCATCCCCAGGAGCGGCCCGGCAACCTGCACGGACACCGTGGGTGCAAAGGCTGGAAGCCCCATGGCCACCAGCCTCCCTCGGCCAGAGCTGCTGGCAAAAAGCATGAAGTTATCCCGGGGCTCTCCCACCCCTTCCCACCCCCCTCTTACCCTCCGGGCTGGGCTGGATGCTGCTGGATGCTGGAGGCTCACGCCTCGGAAATGTGTGGATCTGCCTCCTGCCGCAGCCCTTTTACCAGGTAGCGTCAGATACAGCAACACCACCGCTTGGAGTAGACCTGACATAGAGCAGGCAATAAGCATGGCAATTGAGGGCTACAAAAATGATCCGAGGGCTGGAGCCCCTCTCCTATGAGGCCAGGCTGGGAGAGTTGGGGTTGTTCAGTCTAGAGAAAAGAAGGCTGCGGGGAGACCTGATTGCGGCCTTTCAATACCTAAAGGGGGCCTATAGGAAAGAGGGGGAAAATCTTTTTAGTAGGGCCAGCTGTGTTAGGACAAGGGGTAATGGTTTTAAACTAAATCAGGGTAGGTTTAGGCTAGATATAAGGAAAAAATTCTTTACAATGAGGGTGGTAAACCACTGGAACAGGTTGCCCAGAGAGTGGGTGGAGGCCCCATCCCTGGGACCATTCCAGGCCAGGTTGGATGGGGCTCTGAGCAGCCTGATGTGGTTCAAGGTGTCCCTGCTGACTGCAGGGGGGTTGGACTCGATGACCTCTAGTGGTCCCTTCCAACCCAAAACATTCTATGATTCTATGATTCAAAGCACCCATCACACCTCGACTGCTCGCTTGGAAAACTGAAGCCCAACGCTCTTGGATGCTACGGCACCGTGCCCGACCCCACCAGGATGAGCCATCGGCCCGTCTGCTCTCTCGTGTGTTTTTGGGAGCGCAGACCGTGGGGTGCAGGTACCAGCAGGGCACAGCGCGGGAGCAATACCCACCCGTCCCACGGCTGGCGAGCCATGCCGGGCAGCAGGCAAGCGATTTGACCAAGGGCACGGAGATCAAAAAGGGCATAGGGGAGATGGCAGCTGGCCTACGGGCATCTTCCCTGCGGGACCAAGCCCTGTCGTCCTCATCTTTGCCGCTAGGACCCCAGCTTTGCCAGCCTGGAGTTCGTCCTTGCTCTTGCCCACCTTGATGATCTTTGTGTCTGAGGGTAACGAGCACGGGCGCTGCGTGCGGCTCGGACGCAGGGGGCTTTCCTTGCCAGGGCGAACGGCAGCTCGACCAGATGGATTCAGCCCAGAGTCACTCAGGGAAGGCGGTGCGAGGCAGAGGTGGAACGTGCAGGCAACAAGCCTGGGTCTCCATGCGTGGCTGAGCACCGCCGCGGGCCCAGGTGACTCCCAGCCCCAGGGCATCGCTGCCGTTCCCAGGTAAAGCGCTCTGGAAATACCAATTATTTCACTCTTTTCAGGACAGCAGCACACACCGCACCCCCCTTAGAGCTTTGGCCATGCACCAAAAAAAAACCCCATACAGGGTTTTGTGGCTTTTCTGCAGCCTCCTGGCAAGATGCTGCTCCAAACCGCTCTCGGAGCTTCCCATCGCCCGAGCGTACGGAGCAGATAAATGCCAGAAATCCTGAACAGCATCCAGCCCCTTCACCCTGCGTGGCTGTGCCTCGTAGCACGGATCTTACTGGGACGGGCATAATTTACATTATTTGCAAACAACAGTGCTTGCGCTGCTGCCAAAGACGTTATTTATTAATGACGTGTAAGAACTTTTAATAGAGAATAATTAATAATGCTACCGTCATGCCGAATTGCCATGCTTATTGCCTGCTCTATGTCAGGTCTACTCCAAGCGGTGGTGTTGCTGTATCTGACGCTACCTGGTAAAAGCAACGGGTTAGAGTTTATGGTCGGGTTTTGCTTTTGGACAGCTGAAGGTGCTGTCCCATCAGGGGAAGTCATTTAAAGACTCCGTGAGGACGGTGAGGCTTTCGCTGCGGCTGGGGTGATTTGCACACCCGTTTTACTGCCTTTGGGTCAGCCAGAGGCAGCTTTGATGTAAAAAAAAAAAAGAAAAAAAAAAAAAACCAAAACATAAATTGAAAAAAAAAGGAAAAAAAAAAAACAGATCCAGACCGTAAGGCTGTGGCTCTCAGGTAAGAGCAGCCTGACGAGGCACCTTGGGGGCTGGCACAAAACACGATACACGCTCGGTTTTTAATCTGTATATGCTCAGCAGCCGGGGCAGGCAGCAGTGCTGGGGCCACCCATGGGACAGGGGCTTCGGGCTGACAAAACCCATTTGAGAAGGAGAATTTGGTGCATTTACAGCACAGTTGTCAAGATCTTGGTGCGTTGGCCTTGTACCCTTCCAGCAAAAACCAGTGGCATTAAACCAGTGGAGTTTAGCGGGGTCCTTCCCACTCCCCCAGCCCTGGGTGGTCCAGCATCTCCCAGAAAACAAAACTCAGGAAGCAAACCCCAGCAAATCCCACGCCTTGAACCGCATCCCTGCTGCCGAGAGCATCTCAGCTGGATCTCCTTAGGGGAGCCGTGTCCCCAGGCGGGTGGCTTGTGATCCCGGGGGGAGCCGTGTCCCCAGGCGGGTGGCTTGTCATCCTGGGGGAGCCGTGTCCCCAGGTGGGTGGCTGGTCATCCTGGGGATGTCATGGAATGGGGGTCTGCCCCATGCTTTCGGGAACCGGCAGGTTCAGTCCCTGCTGCCGCTCGCTGCTGGCCCGCGTGATGCTCGTGTTGGCCCCGATCACCGCACAAATTATTGCGGGAGCAGCCATGGACCCATGTGGTGGGCTCGGGATGAGACAAGGAATTGCAGCACGGCAGCGCCAAGGGTCCCGGCAACCAGCCCAGCTCTGGGGCCGGGGCCAGGGTCACCTCAAGCATCCTCTTTCTGTCCCAAAAATACATAATGTGATCAACCCCGCAACAAGAAAAAACGGATAATCATTCTGAGAGAGGTTTGAAAACACATTGAGTTCCCAGGAGGAGCTGCCACAGCCTTACCTCTGAGCATCCTTCACCCTGGGAAGGGGTCCCAGCACCTCCCCGGTCTCCGCAGCGTGCTGGGGGGCAACCCCCGGCCGAGCACGGCCTCCCGCCAGCTCTCGGGGCTCTTCTTCCCTTTGCCACGGAGGGCACGGCTTGTCCCTGAAGTTCACGCCGTATTTCACAGCAGCTCTGCAAGTCACGGAATCTGCAACGGGCGCCGGTGACTCCGGCGTGCACGGACGTTTTTTTCCCTCCTTCCTCCTGCAAAACCGCTCAGCTGAACGAGTAGCAGTTTCCTTTCCCGGGGAAAAACTCCCAGAAACAGGGTGTTAAGAAGAGCCCTGGGTTTTATTCCTTTAAACGCTAAAATTAAGTCGTTTCTGATAGCATTGATCAACCACAAGCGTTATGTTACTTACAACAAAAGAGAAGCGAATCAAAGCTAGAAATACTCGAGGGGGAGGCACGTCTTTACGGTAACGATGGGTTGATTTTGCAGAAGAGCAGTTCCCCGGCGGCGATGGTCCATGCAGCATCCCTCAGCCGCAGCCAGGACGTCCCCCCGCACCCATCCTGCCCAAACCCGCCGCCCCCCGAGACCCATCGCCGCTCTGCACCCCGAAAAGCCACTTCACCTCCATGACCCCCAGTTTCATTTACAAAAATATAAAAAAGGCATGGCTTGACGTTGAAGTTTTGCGTTTTATTGTCTACGGCACGGCCAGGTACACACTCCGGAGACAAGACTGCGTCAATATTGGTTTCTTAACGCTTTTTGTTTCAAATGACTCTAAGGGTTTAAAAAATACAATCACGAACTACCTCATATTGAAACACAATGAGTCACGCCTACTTTGTCACTGTACCCAAAACCCCACAGTAAAAAAAAAAAAAAAAACCAAACCAAACCCCATCCAAAGCTGTATAGTGTTTCTCCCTTCAAGGGGGAGTAAAAAAAAAAAAAAAAGAGAAAGAAAAGAAGAGTGATCGGTTTGCAACATAATGTAATAAAATCTCTGTTTTTTACTTTATTTATATTTTAACCAAGGAAGAGCTGGTGGCAATCAGTGTCCGTGATGGGACTTTATGGGGTTTTAGTTCCAGGATCGGGCCCTTATGGCCGTCCCTACGCCTTGCAGGGCGGCTGGGCAGGCGGCACCAGGCGGGGGAAGAAGGGACCTGCAAAGCACCTCGTGCCCGCGCCCCTCCGGAGCCCGCGTCCCGCCGGGAGTCCCGCCGCTGGCGATCCCCGCCGGTACCGAACCGCGATGCCCGGTACTGGTGGCCCGCCCCGTCCCGTCCCTGCCACCCCGCGTCGCCTCTTACCCTGGATAAAGATTCAAGTTTGACCAAGTCCTGTTGATTTATTCATTTTTTAATAAAGCCATCGTTACTGAGTACACCAAGATTGCCAGTTAAGCTCTCTATATGTCGCTGGAGGTAACAGCGCTGTGATCGACAGCGGAACGGAAAAAAAAAAAAAAAATTAAAAAAAAAAAAAAAATAATAAACCAAACCAAAAAAACAAACCCCAACCGAAACGAGGTAGGTTAAAACCAGCAACACAGACCTTGTTATGCGACACCCCAACACCACAGGCGGCCATGCTTGCAGCTACTGAGAAAGAAAACCCCAGATACGCACCGAAAACTGAAATCAACTCAGCAGAGTTTATAGGGACACGATTCAACCCGAACTAAACACACACACACGGTTCGGCACAGATGTTGTCTTCCACTGTATGTTGGGTAATTGGTAATGTTGAGCGGAGGGGGCGGAAAACGAGTAGAGATTCAGACCCTTGGCCGAAGAAACCACACATATATATATATATATTTTTTTTTTTTTTCTTTTAAGCTCTTTACAAGCCCAATCCAGCAATGCAGGGGACGGGCAGCTCGTTTCGTGGTCCCCGTCCCCGCGCCAGCTGCCTCCATACACCAGCGCCCGGGCTCGGGGCGGGGGGACGAGCGCCCGCAGCTCGCGCTGGCTTCGGCACCAGGGTCCGGCGCCCGCGGCATCCCGGGAGCCGTCTGCGGCCACAAATCCCACCTCGGGGGCGAGCACGGGGCTCCTCCGACCGCTCCGCCGTCCTCTCCTCCTCCGATCCCCCATCCCAGCGCCCGCGGGCGAGCCCCGGAGCGGGCAGGCACCTCCGGAGCAACAACAAACGGCCCCTCTGTCCCTACCAAGACACACCATTATGTGAAGATCCATATAGAAATATGGATTGACAGACTTGACAAAAATGGTAGCTGATTTTTATTAGTCTAAGGCTAGTAGTTTAGCCATTTAAAATCCATTTCCCAAAAGAGGGGAAAAAAAACCTATTATTTTTTCTCTTCTTTAAAAATCCGTTAAGCCGTTGCTGCCAAAAGCAACATGTAAATGTTGGTGAAGGCAAAAGATCTCTAAAATTACCCAGCTATACGGTTATGGCCTTCATCACAAAGATAAAAGGTACATTTATTGTGCTGTCTCTCACCAGATTTAATTGGTAACTTTACAACATACTATATATTTGATGCTAGCAGGCAGACAGAATTAAAAACAGACTTTTTTTGACACTGTTTCTTTCCCCGTTCTTACAAAGTAGGGGACAAAGAAAAAGGAAAATAAAAATAAAAATTAAAGGAAAACTCATAACCCACTATAACACAGCGTAATCAGGAGACCTCGGGGGGGGTCCAAGCGCGAAAGTCCATCCCTGCCTGCAGCCCCCGCGCCGGGGCTGACGGCGCCGGGGGAGCGGTTTTCTTCGGGGCCCTCCGCATCTGCCTCTACAGTGTTAGTCCATGTGTTTAATGTCCTTTAAATTAGAAATAATGCCATGGCGGTGAGTGCCAAGTGCTCCTCTGTTACCAGTTCATCATGGAGTTTCTGTTGAGGGTCATGAAAAACACTTGGCTGCTTCCTCCGGATCTCACCGACGCAAAAAATACCTGTTTGAAGCAAAAAAAAAAAAAACAAACCCCACCTTATTAATAATTTTTAGTATTGTAAGAAAATAATTCTGCTAATTGGCTCAGCGAGCAAGGAGAAGAGGAGCTGCCCCACACCCCCGGCCTAAACCTCCCTCCCTTCTCCAGCTGACGGCAGAGATTTTACACAAACCCATCGCCCGCTTCTCTGTTTTCCGTGGAGCTCGGGGCCGGAGCTAACCCAGGCAAGCCTCAGCCCAAGTCCAACCACTTATTTATTAGTAAACACCGTAATAAAACCTCTCTCACTATCGCTACCAACAAGAGCAAGGTTTGGAATGCCTTAAAAATACCAAGTTTATCACGTTTTACTGCCACGGCACCATTTATTATGCACTACTAGACTGCTGTCGGGGCTTTGGGTCTTGCCAAAGGTTGGCCATTTGGGTCAATACCCTGCATGGGAGTTTGAAATGGTTTTCTTTGGGAAAGTTAATGCCGGTGTTTTAGCTGTTTCTGAAAACAAATCTTGGGCAAACTACATTCCTTCAATGTGCTCAAAGCACGGAAACGTGTCAGGACTCTCTACGAAGAACACGCCTTTTGGTGCTTCTGTCAGGACCCAGTGACATTTGATCCCCATGGAAGTCTTCAAAAATCAGTAAGTTAAAATTTGCAAATATCGAAGGGGACAATCTGAAGCCTTTTTAAAAGCAAAAAATATTCAATCTTCACACAACTTTAATCGTTAACCGTTTCTCCAGAAAGAGAAACACCGGTATTTAGTATTTCAGCCCCCCCCAGCGACCAGCTGGTTCCAGTATTTTAGAAAGATTGAGGTGGGTATTTTTCCAGTTTTCTTAGAAAAGGAAAGGAAATCAACAGGAGCGAACCAGAACAACCGTCCTTTAAAAAACCAGCATAAACCCTGCAGAGTCAAGTATTCAAAAGTTCGCAAAAAGCACACGAGGGGGATTTGGGCAACTTAAATTCAGTTTCTTGGGCAGCTTCCCGTGGTACATTCAGCTGCGAGGTTAGGAGAGGTTTTTTCTGCAAAGCTCCAGCCTAACTCCATGCCGCAGGTAGGACAACGCTCAACTAATGAGCAGCTCTTCAATAAACTGATCGCGGCCTCAAACCTCATTTGTCGCCTGTTATTAACCCTGCTCTGGGGACAGGGCAATCAGTTTCTTCACGTGTTTTGTGCTCGTTACAGAAGAACTCCCTGCTACATGTTCCTGATTTATCTCGGTGAAACCTTGTGAGATGAGGAAACACCAACAGCGGAAACAAACCTCGGCATTCAACCATCTTCCATGCAAATCTTCCTTTCCCTCCAGCAATTTCTTCTTCCCTCATTCCCTGCACCCCTTGCCCATCAGCAACACCCACGGTGGGGGTCATCTACACGACAGCCGCATTCCCCGTGCCACTCTGGTGCCCCTCCAGAGCAGTATTTATCAATGCTGTCCACAGAAAAAGATGGGGCTCCGTGGAGAAAATAGTTTTAAGATCACAGAACTAAAAATGCATCAAAATGTTTCTGCACCAGAGCTCAAATCAGAGCCACTTACGCATCCTTAGTGCGTTTCTCAGCTTTGCAACGTTTACTTGGCAGCTTCAATAGTTAATGTTCAGATGCAAGACTCGAGAGAAAGTCAAGCCAAGTCAACGCAGATCCCACCTTGAGGTGGAAGAGATCTTGCAGATCCTCCCAACACGGGCCAAGGTCTGCATCCACTGGCGAGAATTAATTGGGAGTGGGTTTCTGGGCACTGCTTATTAAACAGGACCTTCAGATTAATTATTATTAAGATAATTCAGATAAAGCAGACTTGAAGTCTAAAGTAGCTGGCTGTAGCTTAAAGCATGGGTAGGAGCTTTGAAGCGGACTTACCTTATCATTTCTTTCACATAGAAACTTTAACCTTTGCGCTCGCTTGTGCATAAATACTCCATCCAAATGTCCCGTCTCCACCGACCGGATTTCAATAGCTTTCTCTCCCCAGCCCATTATTTGATTGGAATGAATGTAGGCTGTCAAAAGGAAGCGTTTTGGGAGGTGTTACAATGCGTGATGAGCTAAACATTACGCACCAGGCAGAAAAGCTCTCACCAGCTGCTACTCCAAGCTCACGCCGGTCAGCGGCAGAGCTCTGACTACGGGAGGCACAGGCGGCCAGGGCGCAAGCCCGCAGGGATAATGGCCTCTACGTAGCACTTTCCATCTGGAAATTGCTGAATAATTTAAACAGAAGAAGTATCGCTTCTTCTGCTTTCTGCAGGTGAGGAGCCGGGCCGTGGCTGGCCTCCACGGATCATGGAGCTGAGCCACGGCAGAGCCAGAAGGGTGATCCAAGTGCTGCCAGCTCCGCACTCAGCCCCTCTTCCACCCAACAGAGTATCCCACCAGTGCAACAGCTTCTATCACCTTATCTTATCCTTAAGATGAACCAGAGCTCAAATCTTCAAGAAGTCACTTGCTCTTATTGCACAGGACCAAACTGTAGAAATTTAGCAATTGCATCTCTTAGCTGGCTGAGAGAAATCTCCTTTGATAAACAAAAGCCCAAATGACTCCATCTCCGCATCCTCGACTCCTCAATCTTACTTGTCATTTGTATTTTACGCGGGTGAAGGGGAAGGGTTGACCTACCCACAGAAGTAGGCATTTCTCCCCACTGGAGCACCACATCTTTAGTTATCCGTCCGTAGGTGTTCACATATACGCCTTCATCCTCATAGCACACGAGCATCTCCATCCCTTCTGTTTTGGGCAGGATGACAATGGCGTGAGGAGTAATATTGCCCTGAATCTGCAGTTAAAATAAACCCTAAGAGTCAGAATTACATCAAACAGAGGCAAGGGTAGGGGGAAGGGAGCAGAGCCTTGGAAAAACAAAACCCCAAACCAAGCCGAGAACAAAACCCTCCCTCGATTCAACAAACAGGCATTGGCTTTCAGAGATAAGCTTGAAGGGGAATAAACTGTCATGTTTACCCTACCATCAAAGCTGTCTGATACGTCGAGGATAAACAGGTTCAGCAATTATAGAGGGATCACAACATATACGCCCCCAAGACTGACGACTGACACTTGGCTGTAACACAAGTGAGTGACTGCTGACGGATGAATCCGTCTCCTATTCAAATTAAGGCAAAGGAACCCAGAATTTTACAGGTAGCCCTAGGCAGGAAATATTCCAATTATTTTAGCAATCAGTCTCTAGCTCCAAGGGCAGCTACGGTGACTTTCCACCCACGTCTGCCCTTCCATAGCCAAGACAATGACACCGTCCTAAACTGCCCCAGTATTTCTTGCAGCGGAGGCTCTGCTGCTCGGATCAGATCCAGCCGTTTCTGGATTTGATGAGCGACCCAGTTTCTCCTAGGGGTTTGGGAGTTTTGAGCAGCAGGTTTAGTGAGATTTGGGCTACCGTAATCCTTCAACCCTCGCCTGGAAAAACTGCACTGCCTCAGCAGGAACAAGTAAGTGTTGGTGAGCACATCTGGGACACCAGGCAACGGGACAGTGCACTGGACATCCAGCTCTTGGTGGGTCTATGTTGTCCAACAACCAAGAACCAGGTTTCACGCTATCTTGCCCTACAGATTGCTCCGTTACCTCTGCTCCATGCAGCGTTACGGACAGATTCCCCTTTCTGTGGGCCATGGCAACCTTAAACCTGACTGCTCAGGCACAAGGACAGAAGTAGTCTGTGCGAATAACAAAGTATGTGATACCTCTGAGGCCTCTTTAAGTGAGTATCAATGAAGATGCCACCAGAGAATGTCGTGCCCATGGCAAGATGTCACCTGACTGGTCACCATTTCTGAGCCACCAAGGGCCCGTCCAAACCTTGCTGGTGACCCGCGTTAGCCACGCAGCAGCACTCCCCCCTGCACTCACGTGAGATGGTATGTAGATATCGTAAGAGTTCCCAGAATCTACATCAATCACATGGAAACCAGTGTGTGATCCGAAGATAACCTTGAGTCTCTGACCCTCTTCTACAGTGAGATCCACGAGCAACGGCTTGTGCTGGAGATCTGAAAAAGACTTTTATAATCCCTTCAGTGAGTATCACAGAAAACCAACAAATCATCAGGCAGCAGCCTGATGTGGGTTTGAAATTGTGTTTGTTTGACTGTGTTTCCTACTAAGTATGTGATTATTTATACTGCTGTCTCTCCGTTCCTATGTCAGATGCCTCAGAGGGTACTACCCGCTCGCTCCAGCCATCCCAGCAGACACCACCCTTGCCAAGCACAGCTCTTTTCCCTCAGCAGCCCAAGGCCTGCCTGAGGATTTGGTCTTTAAAGGAAGGTGACAGCTCGATTTCACACGAGCATGCGTACAGCCAGCGTGGGGGACCCCCGGACGCCGGTGCTGCTCAGGGTAACAAGATGAAAGCCTGCAGAGAGCTGTGACCACCCACCTCCCCTCTCAGCAGGGACCATGACTCCGGTTTGAGCAGCTGAAATGAGTCAGATTAGCAAAGACCTACTTGCCCCTGTTCAGTCTAACCTGCTGGATTCAGGCTGGGCCCAGCTCCCTGGCATGGACCGATCCAGGAGAAAGTATCTCTCTGTGGCTTAGGTCCTCAGCAGGAGGGTGAAACACCCCTGGGGAGAGAAAAGGGCTCCTGGCTCTGTGCAGGGACCACTCTGGCTCCTGACAGGGAGGAGGACGAGATGGCCTCAAGCTGTGCCAGGGCAGGGTTAGGTTGGACATCAGGAAAATTTTTTTCCCCCAAAAGGGTTGTCAAGCACTGGAAGGGGCTGCCCAGGGAAGGGGTCGAGTCCCCACCCCTGGGGGGATTTAACAGCCGGGCAGAGGCGGTGCTGAGGGCCAGGGTTTGGGGGTGGGATGGCAGGGGTAGGGGAACGGTTGGGCTGGGGGAGCTTAAAGGGCTTTTCCAACCTCAATGATTCTATGATTCTATGCAAACCAGTGGGTGGTATTTCCCACTGTCCTGACAGACCCCTGCCTACAAGACAAGGAAAGGATGCTCAGCCCCCCCGACCAGAGAAGCAGCACCAGGAGCCCTAACCAGCATCCTCACCAGCGCCGGCGCAGGCTGGATCCCGGGCTGTTTTGGAGCTGCTGAGCTCTCCGTGTCACTGAGCCCATTTATGCTGGCTTTCGTTCAGAAAAAGCAAATGTGACCTAATACTGAATAAGCCCATTTGTGCTGGAAGGATGCAAAATAAGATTACTCAGCACGAATGTCTCCAGAAGGCTTTGCCCCTCGTGATTTGTCTCTGCACAGAGCTTAGGATGAAAAGTGCTTTAAAGTACTAAGTACAAAATACCGCTTGGCAGGTTATAGAGGAGAAAGCCTCACCGAAGGGAACTGAGGTAGGTGAGAAGAGAGAGAAAAAGAGAAAGGGTGGGTCATTCCCCTGGACTTTCTGTCTTGAACCAGAATCCACATTGCAGAAGGGGAGAGGACCTTGCCAAATGTAAATGGAAAATAATGCCAGCCCGTTTTCATACTATACGTGAGAAATCAGAATCATAGAATCATGGAATGGTTTGGGTTGGAAGGGACCCCTAGAGGTCATCGAGTCCAACCCCCCTGCAGTCAGCAGGGACACTGCTAACTAGATCAGGCTGCTCACAGCCCCATCCAACCTGGCCTTGAATGTTTCCAGGGATGGGGCTCCACTACCATTCTGGGCAACCCGTTCCAGTGTTTTACCACCCTCATTGTAAAGAATTTCTTCCTTATATCTAGCCTAAACCTACCCTGATTTAGTTTAAAACCATTACTCCTTGTGGTGAGTCCCCGCTGTCAGGGGGTTTGGGAGTTCTGAGTTAGTCAGAAGTTAAAAAAAAACCAACCCAACACCACACCCCCACGTCCTCCAAACCCAACTCCATTTTAGTCATGGTCATTTGGTCAGCTTTCTGCACACTTCCCAAGTAAAGCCTGCCAGCATAAGCTAATATTAAGGCTTAATTGCTAGCCATAAGCAGAATGTATCCCATCTCCCGTGCCTCCGGGCATCCCGAGGAGCACAGCTACGTGAGCAAGACGCTTTTCCGCTCTGCATGGTACAACAACCTCATGTATTTACAATCACAGAGTGTAAAGATAAACATACCTTAAACGCCATAAACTTGTGATAAGGTTTAGGAGCCCAAGCGTAGATCTCTACAGCATTCTTTAAGGCAATCACCAAGAACTTGATTCTTTCATATTTCACTAAAATAAAAATAAAACCCATTTTAAAAACATTCCCTTTCTTTCCAACAAGACTGAACAACTCATCTCCAGGAACAGCTTCTCAGGCTCTCTCTCTATTTGTGTTCATTTGGTAAAGTGCCCAACTAATACAGATGAACACCAAATTTCTTCATGGCTATGGTCTACCCATACCTTTAAGAGAAACTGCCAGGTCAGATCTAAGACTGAAGAACACAAATGCATCCCTCCAGCCACTTTTTTTTTCTGCAGAGGCCACTCACCGACTTTGTAGTGGATGCATCCCTCCAGGTCCCCGACCGTGATCCAGCCCTGCTTCTTCTCCACTTCAGGGTCATTGTGTAAAATCCTGTTTCTCAGCCAGGAGAGATAGTACACACGCAGCTTGTTCTTCTTTCCTGGTGGCAAAGGAAACTTCCCCGTCAGAGCAGTGCACGTGGGCATGGGAAATCTTGAGATTTCAGGGTTTATTTTTAACTCACAAGATGATAAAATTCAAGTTCGTTTCACAATCAAGTTGAAAATAGTAATTCAGTTGTTGTGGGTTTTTTTTTTTTTTCTTTTTTCTTGGGGAAAAAAAAAAAGGGAAGCAGAGCCCAGACCTGTGTCTCCTGGACTGCAGGTGGACGTGGGAAGAGCCGGGCTCTCGCTGGAAGCGTTCCCTATTGCTCAGTGCTCATGGAGAGGCAGCCGGGCACAGCTCTCCTACCACTCAACCACCCTCTCTTCTCCTTTGTACGACATCAATTCCACCCTGGAGCCGAGACACCAGCTCCTTGCTCTGCGACAGGCGGTGCTGGGCTCTGCAATGCTGAGGGGCTGCCAAATTTCTGCACGCCTCTGGGATGGCTGTGATCTGGCTACAGGGATGGGATTGCGGCTCGCACTGAGGCTGGTGGGAGAGTACCCAAACCATAAACCAGGGGCTCCGTCTGCTCGTGGGTTTCCATGAGTCCCCAGGGCTTGTCCTCAGGGGCTGGGGGTCTCTGGGGAGTGCTACCCCCGCCCCCCCATTCATCCTCCACCCCTTCTTCCTACAGCCATATCCCCAAAACCACAGGGGAGCTGCAGAGCAAGGTAGATGATGAAGCAGCATTTTTTAAGAGCCCTATCTGAATGGAGGGAGCAGGAATTTGCTGGTGAATGCAGAGTGAGCCCAGGGGGGTGCTGAACAACACGAAACCAAACAGAAGCATGATACCAAGCCATTCTCCTAATGAGCACTTCTCCTGTTGTCCTCCGTGAGCTCTGTGGGGCAGGTATCAGCAGAAGGCTCTGCCACCCGTGTGCTTCGTGGGGCTGCTCTGCAGGGAGGATGCTGGGTGCTCTCCTGAGAGACTGGACTACAGAGTTTTTGCCTTTTTTTTTTTTTTTCCCCAGAAATCACCCCACAAGTCTGATTCGAGAGCTCTGGAGCTCCCAGCTGAACCTGGGGACAGTGACAAGCCCGTGGCCCTCACGATGTTCAGGGAACCCTGAGCACAGCCATGGTCTGAGCTGGAGCCCTGAAGCCATGGTCCACAGCTCCCCTGGCTAGAGCCAAACAGACCCAAAACCCGAGCTCGCTGCCCCCTCAAGCTGTGATTCCCACCTTGCTGGGGTATCTGCCTGTATCCTGCACCTTCCCTTCCCTGCTAAAGGAGGATGGAGAGTTGCAGATGAAGTGGAGCTGGCAGGAGAGAGAAAACTGCTCTTGAAGGTATTCTTGCAGATCTGACACCTTTGATTCTGGAATAAACCACCTCCAACCTCCCCTGGGAGCTTCCCTCTGACAGCGGTGGGCTGGAACTGCTTGAGAACACAGCCAAGAAGGTTAACAACGGGGTGGGAGCACGAGGGGCGTACCTGATATTGTCACGAGGACGTTAAGACCCTCGAGTACGTCCATCTGTTGAAATCGCCGTCTGTTGATCAGGTTGTAGACCTTCCCTTGTCCGCTTCGATCCAGCAGCATCAGGCCGTTTTCTGTGCCCACCAGCAGATTCACACCTGAAGAGGAGAGGGCAATGGGCACCGGGAGCCATGGCTGCTCCAAGGACAACACCCCGAGCTCGTCTCTGCTACCACCGAGAGGGTGACGGATCCCAGCTTAAGGCTGTGATTTTCCCATGGACATGAAGAGTCACTCTCACAGCGCAGGGACTCGGGGACATTAGCCTTGCCTGGGATGGAGAAGGGGACAGCCAGAGGTGGGGGCTTGGTTCTGCGATGACACATTCACGTTCCATCGCCAGCCACACGCTCTGGAGAGCTTTGCTGGGGGCTCGGTGTGACAAGGGGCTTACCCCACAGAGCAGCACAGAGAATCTCCGAGTTGAAGCGCTTCTTGTATTTCCGGATCTCCGGGGTGTCGCTGTGGGGACGGATGTTGGTGGGGTTGACGTTCACCACCGAGATCTTCCGGGCTTCGTTCAGCTTGGCTTGCTCCTGCCTGAGCAGCTCGCTGGTGAACAGGGCTTGCAAGGAAACACAAGGGAACAGAGAGGTGCGATGGATTAATTGCACGTACCTCTTCTGTGAGCTTTGTTTTGGAATAGGAAGACAATACTTGGTTTATTTTCTGCTGTCATCACCATGTTAAGAGCTATTAGTTTGAAGAGGGATCATCAGGATTTTCTTGTGGGTTGGATCTGCCACCACACCCATCAGCAGGTGATGTCCCCAGACTTCCAGCCCTGCCTACCGAGCTGACCAGCGCTATTCGCTGCCTGCCTGCCCACATCCAGCCATTCTCAATGACTGCCAGCTTTTTGGAGCGATTACCACCTCCCAGTTCTGCCAGGAACATTTCTCCCGGCTCCCTGGGCAGATGGGTGGGTGGATTTCTGCTGTCCCCTGTTTTCTCCTGGACCTTTCTGGTGGCATTTCACCGGTGGGGGAGAAGAAGTTGGATGGAAACTGGAGAGCAAGAGGACGCAGACACGAGCAATGTTTGGACAAGAGTAAGTGAAATGTAGAAGAGGCTCAGTGGGGTTATTCAGGCTCCGCGACCTGGTTTCCACGAGGCCCTCCCCTCTCAAACTGACCCCATTGCCTCCTACCGGTAGCAGATGACTCTTCGTCCTCATCTTCATCTTCATCAGTAGGCGAGGTCTGATACACTCTGGTGTCCACAAAGGGGGTGAAAGAGGCTTTGGTGCTACTTCCCATCCCATACTGGAAAACAAACAGCAACGAGAGCGCTGAGAGCACTGAAATAACGGTAGTTTTGTGTGTGTGTGTACATATGTAACATTTTCTAATTAGCAGACCCAGTGCCTGCCCCTGTGGTGCCCTTTTTGAGCCCTCTATGAATATTTGCTCCTCCTCCCCCCATTACTAATCAGGAAAAAACGTTAAATTGGATTTGTGAGTGTCCACGAGCAACAGCAAACGAGAGGAGCAGGGCCCGGCTCTGCTCTCGCCCCGCGGGCAGAAGCGCAGCACAGCCACGAGACCGGTTAGCGGAGAAGCCGCAGGGCCAGAGGCAAAAGTCAGCGCAGGTAAAAAACCAACTCGGCTGCACGTAAGACACCGCCTGAAGAGCCCGTTCCGGGACGTCAGCCCGGCGAGAGGTTGCTTTTCCCACCCTTGGACCTCACAGCCGAGGTCGGCCAGAGCGGCGACCACCGGAGCGATTCACAGCTGGAAAAGTTGGGGCTGTTGCTTTCCTTGTGCCAAAGCCGAACGCCAAGTAGCGCAGTCTGGGCAAAGATTTTATTTCAACAGATCACAGAAATCTATTTTAGGACCTGTTAAGGACAGGCAGGAGAGCTCGTACGGCTGTAATGCTGCTCTGCTTCCTGCAGCCTGTTTGCCAGGCTAAGCCCAAAAACATCGAAGCCCCCTGGGAAAGTGGGAAAAGTCAGCTCTTTAGCAAAATGCCTATTTTTCGTTCTGCTGGGCTGTTACGGCCGGTCCTCACAGCTATCGCTGGGGCAGGACCCCTCGGTACGCCTGGCTGCTCCGGTTTGGGGAGGATCTGAAGATGGGGAAGGCTTGGGGCGAGCTACGTGATGCCTTAGGGAGAGCTTTTCAAGGGGGGTGTTTGAAAATGCCTCGGGCCCTCAGGCTCCTCAGCAGATGGCATCCCCCCATTGCTCCATCCCCCCCAAAGCCTGGTCGTCAGCACACCTCGCGGGGACACCACGTATTGCTTGCAATTTCAACAACGTGTTTGGAACCATCAACCGCATTTCAGGTGGGACTGCAGAAGGGGCCACGTCTAAGCGAACCAAACCTATCCCGAAGGTATCGCAAGGGATGCCAGAGCCAACGCTTTGCCAGGGGAATTTGGAGAGGACCAGACTGCAACATCGCATTGCTCTCTCTTTAAAGCCATTGCTTTGTTAAGGCAGAAAACGGGGCTAAAACCTTCTCCCAGGCAAAAGGAAATCCTTGCCTTGGGAATCGAAGTGATGTGATTTTCCCCCTTCACTGAGCAGCTTATTTTTCCTACTCAAGATATGCTTTACGTACGACCTCCGTTAAGAGCTGTAACGGCAGCAAACCCCAAGTACTGCTCACATCTTTCTTCCTCGGGACATCTTCCTTCCCTGAAAATAATCTTCCTCAGCTTTCATGCCACTGAGTCACCCGAGCCCAGGCTGCTCCCTGTGCCCAACGCCAATGCCACAGCCCCCTGGATGGACAACTGCCATGGGGACAAGCCCGAAACATGTGCCACGGGGAACACCACCGTCCCAGCACATCCATACCGAAACTGGGCTGGGCTCGTACCTATAGAATCATAGAATAGAATCATAGAATCACCTCGGTTGGAAAAGCCCTTTAAGATCATTGAGTCCAACCTTTAACCTAACCCTGCCATCCCACCACTAAACCCTGTCCCTCAGCACCTCATCCATCCTTCTTTTAAATACCTCCAGGGATGGGGACTCAACCACATCCCTGGGCAGCCCATTCCAGAGCCTGACAACCCCTTTCGGTGAAGAAGTTTTTCCTAATGACACCCTGGCGGGTGACAAAAAGGTTTAGGAGCAAAAACTTCCCAAGCGTTTTGGGGCTGGCATCCATGGGCGAGCCAGCATCCGTGCCTGCCTAAACCACGCTGCGCATCCTGCTTGCCTCCCGTCTCTACGTCCCTGACAGCCCGCCTGTTTCCATAGAAATGGGATGGTTTTCCAAAAAGTACATGGTAACGGAGACCCATGGAAGGAGTTAGCAGCCTGCGGCAGGGAAGGCTGCAGGAACAGATATCGCATTTACATACACAGCGCGCTATGGTATTTGCGTGCGCGTGTAAGATAAAACTCGCTGCTCTGTCCTTCTTTCGTAGCCAAGAAATACACTTTTTTTTTTTTTTTTCCTGTGCTGGATTTCCATAAAGCACCAACAGCTTGAGAAATTCGGAATCTACAGGGATGCCTTCCAGCTGAGAGCCAGGTGCCTTTCGACAAATGCATTACGAAGAAACTTCTCATTCCAAGGCACCGAGCATTTCTTCTCCTCGCTCAGATTCAGCCATCCTCCTAAGAAGCCAGCATTTTAATAACTTCCAAGTCCTTTATTTAAATATTAAGACCTCATCTTCCTCCAGGTCCTGTTCAACTGCCTATAAACCTCCACGGTGGCCTACGGAGACAGCGACAAGCTGCAGGGTGAGGTTGTGTTTGCTCCCTTCCTTTTGCTCACAGCACCGTGAGCCACCTGGAAGCCGGCGAGCTAAATCCCCGAGTTTCCACTTACACCCACCCCCAGCTCAGTCAGCCCTAAAAATGCAGTTTTAGAAACGGAAAAGATCTTCTTGGTCGGTATTCTATAAAGGAATCTATTTAAACCCAATCCTTGCGTACTGTCTGCCTGCGTCTCAGCAGTCCCAGGATGACCGTGGAAGGTGTTGCTTTCAGGATCAGCTCCTCTCGTCACCGCTTTTAAAGGCGACGAGGAAACGGATAAAACCTTGAGGTCAAGTTACGCACCATCTGTTCTTACGTTGTATCCATGCCCAATTCCAAGCAATTTTTATTTTTATACTGCTAGTAGAAGTAAGCCGTAAAATGAGTACGTGATTCCTATGACAGAGAACACGGATGACAGCACTTTTGGTGTCTAACCAACAAAACGGAAAGAAAAAATTAAATCAAATCGCTTATTTAGCACCAAATGGGTTGATTTTTCACGGGAAAGCAGAGAATGGTGCCTGGTTCCCACAGCTGGTGATGGTAAGCAAGAAGCACCAAACCCCTCGTCTGCTGTGTCATATCTTTTACTTTCTAGGACTTTTTACACCTCCTACAAAGTTAATGTTCAATTGTGTCCCTGTAAAACAGCTACCAGGGAGAAATACTTTGCCATGAATGAAAACACACAATTTTAAAGGTGTGAAGACCTTTGCTAGTCTGAAAAACTATCCAGAATTCTGGTGACTGTGGTTTTTGTTAACTTTTCGAGTCACGTTAAGCATCAGAGATTGCACAGGTGGAAGCTGGGCCCAGCTGAAGTTAATGGCATCTCTGGCTCACATAATTTTCTCTTATTTCCAAGTGCAAAAAAACCCAAAAACGGGGACTTTCGCATCAGTTGGCAGCATGCAAGCGATCACCACCAAAACTCCAGCTGGTGGGCTTGAGAGGAGACCTAATATCAATTTCCACCATCAGGCATAGCGATAACCCATCAGATTCCCTCGTATTTCCACTACGCTCACCCCCATGGACCAGAAACACAGAGAGAGAAGAGCCAAGAAAGCCAGGGAGGAAAGCAGGAAAGCCCCTTCACGGGGCAGAGGTGTTAATACTTGTTTAAAGCGATGCAAAGGGGAAAGAGGAGCCCCCCACCACCTACTTCAGGCACCGAGTCCATGTCCTGCGCATGCGTGGAGACTCGCCCCAGGGCCTCGGTCGGCGTGCCCGCCGGCGAGTGGCTTTGCTGCACCAGGTCAGGGAGATTGATGTGACCTGCAAAGCCATTGCTGGCTGCGTGGCCAGAACGCTTTTTTTCACCAGAGGTCTGCAGAGACACAAGGCATGAGGAAGAAAGAGAAGGGGGGGGAAAAAAAAGGAGAAAAAGAAGAGAGAAAAAAACAAAAACAAAAACAAAAAACCAAACCCAAACAAAACCAAGTCGTTGGCAGTCCCCCGGTTCCCAGAGCAAGCGCAGGAGAAGGGCCCTCTCTGTTTCCATCCCCATGCAATCTGGCAAGCAGCAAACCAACCCCCCCACCCCAGGAGAAATAAAGCCAGGATTAATCACAAAGTCAATACGGAGTCGTTAGCCACGTTGCAGCGAGAGAAGCCTGATCACCATCGTTTTGAGACAAGGAACGCAGGGAAGATTCTGCTCTTGCCACCATGGGTGCAAACCCCATGGCCAGCTCTCCTCCCAGGCGGCCACCGGCCACGGTGACAGCAGAATCTGACCCCTAGAGCAGCATGAGCCTTGGTGGCTTTGCGCAGCGAGTAGCCTGACTGCAAATGCCAACACAGCCCCCGCCGCATGTTTCTGTGACCCAAAGCAGCAGTGAACAGCGGCAGCATCGGCAGAACAGCCGGCACCTCGCCCTGCGCCACAAGGGTCCCAGGGCTTCCCCGGGGCCCCCCTTCCTCTCCATCCCCGCCTCACGCGAGGCAGGTGCTCCCTTCCCTGCCTATCATTTTGAGATATTTCCCATTTTGATGAATCCCACCTCCCTGGAGCGCATAGAATCATAGAATGTTTTGGGTTGGAAGGGATCCCTAGAGGTCACCTAGTCCAACCCCCCTGCAGGGAGCAGGGACACTGCTAACCAGATCAGGTGAGGTCATTACAGAGGCTTGCCCATTTACTGGGATTAGTGGAATACTCCCTCGGAACAGCCTCACCAGGTTTCTGACCAGTCCTGACGACGTTTATCTTTCGTTACCATCACCTACACCTACCTTGCTGTCCCACCAAAGAGCAAACAGCCCTCTGCCCAAAGCCCACTGCCCTCGGTGAGCCTGTCCTCTGGTGGCTATGGCGGCGGTGGGGAGCAAACAGCGCCCGCACGAGGGGACAGTTTGGGCTTTTTATCATGCTCCCTCCTCCCAAAGGGCTTTCATAGAATCGCTTTGGTTGGAAAAGCCCTTTAAGATCATCGAGTCCAACCTTTAACCTAACCCTGCCATCCCACCACTAAACCCTGTCCCTCAGCACCTCATCCATCCCTTCTTTTAAATCCCTCCAGGGATGGGGACTCGACCACCTCCCTGGGCAGCCCATTCCAGAGCCTGACAACCCTTTCAGTGAAGAAGTTTTTCCTAATGTCTAGCCTAAACCTGCCCTGGCGCAGCTTCAAACCATTCCCCCTCGTCCTATCGCCCATTACCAGGGAGAGGAGGCCGACCCCCACCTGGCTCCCCCCTCCTGCCAGGCAGTTGTAGGGGGTGATAAGGGCTCCCCTCAGCCTCCTCTTCTCCAGGCTGAACACCCCCAGCTCCCCCCACCGCTCCTCGTATGACTTGTGCTCCAGACCCCTCCCCAGCTTTGTGGCTCTCCTCTGGACATGTTCCAGCAATGCAACGTCTTTCTCGTCGCTTGCCTCACCCGTGGCTTTTAAACCGCTCTACATCAGTGTCTTCTCAAACAGCCTTGCTGGCGTGGCACGTGCTTTACAGTTGCGATGCCTGGCACCGAGTTTGCTCCAGGAACGGCTGCCTGTTATAGCAGCGACTTCTTCTGCTCACCCGCATCGCCCTCCCCGCGACAGGGATGCGCAGGGGGCTGCCCAGGCTGCGGGCACCCCCGTGCCACTCAGGGGGGGTTAGGTGGGCTGGCATTGCTGCCCAGCTCCAGAACTTGGGGAGGGGGGCAGCAAATGCGCTGTGACTTCTGCTAACTCCGTCCTCTCTCTCAAAGTTGCATTCATTTTTTTTTTCCCCTTCGTATGTGAGTATTTTATATAAATGGAAATAAGAATTAAAATGTTGCTCAAGCCCAAGTTTGCATTCGATCTAAATATTCCTCCTTTATGATTCCTGACTCCAGCCTCCCCTCCCTCCTTCTCCTCTCCTCCCCACCTCCTTTACCTGCCGGCAGGAGAGCAACTCCCCTGCTTTACTGGCAGAGCTCCTGCCCCCCCACCAGGAGACCTGCTACCTGCCCGGCTTCCCAGCAGCATCACCAGCACGTTCCAGCAACTGGGAAACCAAAGGGCTCTTCCACAGCCAACGGAACATGCCTCCTCTGCCTGGCTCCCACTTACCAGGAGTGCTTGCACTGCAGCCTGACCTCTGTAATTCTGGGGGCTCACATAGAATCATAGAATGTTCTGGGTTGGAAGGGACCCCCAGAGGTCATCTAGTCCAACCCCCCTGCAGGGAGCAGGGACACCTTGAACCACATCAGGTTGCTCACAGCCCCGTCCAACCTGGCCTGGAATGGTCCCAGGGATGGGGCCTCCACCCCCTCTCTGGGCAACCCCTGCCAGGGTTTCACCACCCTCACTGGAAAGAACTTCTTCCTTAGATCTAGCCTAAACCTACCCTGTTTTAGTCTAAAGCCATCCCCCCTTGTCCTGTCCCAGCTGGCCCTGCTAAAAAGCTTGTCCCCCCCTTTCCTCTGGGCCCCCTTTAAGCCCTGACCGGCCGCACTCAGCTCTGCCCGCAGCCTCCTCTTCTCCAGGCTGAACACCCCCAACTCTCTCATCCGTGTGGGATGCCCAGTGCCCCCCACAGCCGGCTCGCTGGGCAAGCGGAGGACGGCTGGCTGGTGGGAAGGGGGAATTTGGCCCTCCCTGAGCAGCACCAGCCCCTGGTAAAAGCCTCCAGATGCCCTACAAACGCTGCACGCCTCCGACGCTAACACGGTGGCAAAGGTTGGGAAGAAGAGGGGAAACTTTGGGCCGGGTTCCAAGTGTATGAACTAAACGCTGTAAACTGAAGATAACTTCTGTTGCCTGGAGCCGTTGTGGGATTACAGCAGTCATTTGCATGAGCATCCTCCCCGCCGTGCCCTGGCATTTACTATTCACTGCTGTTTGTAGTTCTGAGAAACATTTGCACTTGTCACATTTGCTCCGAGTGTAAATTGTATTAACGAGAGCGCTAAGGAGCACACAATTTACTCAGTCATTTTGTGTTCCGGACACACAGCGCTGTTAGTTGTTGTGCTTACATGGGCAAAACCTCCTGAAGATGCTCCATGGAAATATTTGTTTTACAACTTACCTCCCGCACCATTAAAGTCCCTTCCCTTGAAATATTGCTAAACGTATCTGCATGGGAAGTCTCTAGCCCGTGGGTTGTCACCATTCCCAGGTTGTACGGCTCATTGCTTCCAGGAATTCCTGTCGGTCTGAGGACAGAATGGAAAAGCATTAATATGAATATTTCCTTTGCTGAACTATGTGAAAAAACCCCCTCTAACACGGTATTATTTCAATAAGGGTAAGGCTTTGTATCTTACAGGAAGAAAAATTAGAAAATATATCCACTTAAATATATGGGGAAATTATTTATGTTGTCAGAAATAGAGCAGCAGGGTCAGGTCGATGCACCATGTACAGAGCATGGAGACCAAAGAGAGGGGAGCCCTGCCGAACAGATAACGAGGACTGGCAGTTCCACTCTACCTGACATCATTTTTTCTACTAAATAAAGTTAAAAAAAAAAAAAAAATCACTCCCTTTATTCCCCATCTCAGCCCCTGAAAAGGGAACAGTGCATGGGAGCACCTGATGATGGAAGACAACAAGGGAGGGGATGGGGTTTGGAGGAGGTGCAGGTGGGAGTACAAGTTGTGTCTGGTAGCTCTCTGCTCTTTTCCAGGTGAAAACGTAGCTCTAACCCATGATTTTGCCTTGAGTTTAATTCTGTGCTCCTATGTCAAGAGAGAGGCTGGAGTTTATTCTCCAACCCACTACATTTTAGGACTGCCTGCGAGTGGGTGCCGCAGGTGGTGAGGAGCCACCGTTACTTTATTATTAAGTCTTTCGCAGATCCGCTGCTTAAACAGAACTCAAGGAATCCAAAAGCAAACGAGGAAGCACCTCTGGATTACCCAGCCCTGCCCGTGTGCCAGGGAACGTCAATGCTGGTTATGGAGATGTTGCTGATGAGGCCTCTTTGCATTTAAAACCCGTACAGACTGGTTGCTTTCCATCAATATGAAGTACTTAACGCATCATCCCCGTGCACACCTACTTGTCCATGCCCAGAGGCCCACAAGGGAGCCTGGTCATGAGAAAAGGGGAAGCAAGCCTGCATTAATCAAGGGGTTTACTGGTCCAACGTGAGACGTGAGCGCTGGGGACCCCAGGGTGGGACTGGTTTGATGATGGATCCTCACCTGCATCGTATCAAACGTACGACCTGCCAGGCATGACCAAAGCACTCCAAATGACAGCCCGCCATACTTCTGCCCTACCTTTTGCAGGAGGAGCTCGCACCTCCTTCCTACCATTAGCAAAGGATGGGAAAGCACCACCATTATTTCAGTTTTAGAAATAAGAAACCAGAAGCAAAGGAGGTTATGTTCATTTTGCTACCACCCAGTGAGCGAGTGAATGGCTGTGGTAGCCCCGAGGTCCCAAACTTCAGTGTCACCTTGCAAGAAATCCCTGGACACGAGCTGGCTCATACAGCCCAGGGAAGAGGGAGGTGAAGAGACTCAGAGTCTTCAGGTGTAGAAAAGGTATCTGTAGAGATGGAAGGAGTAAGTGGTCCCTCCTATCCACTGGGACACAAAGCGACGGATGGGCTTATCCTGCAGCAGGAGAGACCTGGACAGAGGTGGGATGAAGAGCAGCCCAGTGCTCAGGGAGGATGCCCGGGGAAGTTTAAAAATGTGTTACACAAAGATCGCTCGGAAGGTGCAGGAGAAGATGAGATGATCCCTCTCGGCCCCAGTTTCTAAAGGAAAACCACCGAACACAGGAAAAATAAAGCTTTGGTAGAACAACGCCCAACTACATCTAGTCTGAACTTGAGTTAAGGCTCCTTTTGTGAAATAAGGGTGTAAAGCCAAGCACTCGCTTTCTTTTCCCCCAGACACACAGCAGTGCAGCCGTGCCCGCAGGTACCTGCGGAGGCTTAGACAGGGACAGAGCTCCTGCCACCTCGCTGTGACACCAAGGGTTTGCACCTCAACGTTCAGCTGGCAGTGGGTTCGGGGCGTCCATCTCACCGCCGTGCCTGTCGCCTGGCACAGCTGGCTGCAAAGCGTTCGGTGAGGGTATTTCATCCGCCGAAAAGCGCTGTGTCAAACGCAAGGTGTTTGGTGGAAGGATGTCAGCACAGATTAACCACTCCCGATCAAACTCCTCTTCTGCGAGCAGCCGGAGGCCCCTTCTGGCACGCGTGACTGCCCATCCGCCTGCTGCATATTCACAGCCATCCTGACTTTCTCCAACAAATTCCAAGAGCTCTGATTTTTCATCTTCTGCTGGAAGGAAGCTCCAACGCAGGAGCTTGGTGCCCTGCATAACACGGAGACCCCTGCTGCTCCACGCCCCACCACTATGAAGCCAGGTACACCTATATCCACTAATAATTCATTTAGCGGGAAGAGCGGAAACAAACTGATTAAAATGCAAACAATCCCCCTAAAGCCTTCCCACAACTCCTCTGCGAATCCAAAGGGGCAGGAGTCAGACCCCGCTGCCAGGCAGAGCCCCCCCCCGAACGCCCCTGCAGTGCCAGTGCTGCAAAGCGCTGGGTAGGGAGCCCAGGTGGGGATGCTCCACGAGCTCACTCCACACAAAACCGGCTGTTTTGTGTGATCTGGAGCTATGCTGGCCTCCCCCCTCAGCTAGAGATACCCAAAAGCACAAGGGTCCCGTGACCCGTAATGGGGACGCAACAGTAGAGTCTGCTGGCTTTTTCGTTTCAATGTTTTGCCGCCTGCTCAGTGACTGAGCCAAGGACAAAAAACAAAGACAAAGACTCAGGATTATCATAATCCTGGCTCTAACAGCTGGCACTGGGCAGGCCACCAAGTACAGTGCTTCTGCATGGCTTGATCTGGGGCAAGACCAGGCTCAGGAGCAGGCAGAGCTTTAACAAGCCAGCCCTGTGGGCAGGACCCAAGGTGTGGATGAAGTCAGGCGTGTCCACTCTGGCCAAAAGCCAGCCTTGCTCATCAGCAGGAACAGGTCCATCAGCTTGGAGTCCCAAGTTCACTGAATGTGCAGTGGAAATAATTCAGTTTTTCCCATTAAGTATCTCTAGTTCAGACCAGGAAAAAGACTCATCCGAGTAAATTATCCCTCGCAACCATGACACAGCTCCCAGTGCCAGCCACCGAACGCCAATGTGCTTTGGACACATCCCATATATCACAGCTACGGCTCCTCCAGACCAAGGCACACCACGCTTTCACCGTTTGCCCCCCAAAAGGAACTCCTAGAAAGAGTCCAGAGGAGAGCAACTAGGATGATTAAGGGACTGGAGCATCTCACCTACGAGGAAAGGCTGAGAGAGTTGGGCTTGTTCAGCCTGAAGAAGAGAAGACTGAGAGGGGATCTCATCAACACGTACAAATATCTTAAGGGTGGAAGTCATGAGGATGGAAGCAGTCTGTTTGCAGTGGTGTCCAGCAACAGGACTAGGGGCAACGGATGCAAACTGAAGCAGAAGAGGTTTCAGTTGAATAGGAGGAAAAACTTCTTTACTCTAAGGGTGACAGAGCACTGGAACAGGCTGCCCAGGGGGGCTGTGGAGTCTCCTTCTCTGGAGATACTCAAAGTCCTGTAGCATGCTCTAGGAGAGCCTACTTTAGCAGGGGGGTTGGACTGGGTGATCTCCCGAGGTCCCTTCCAACCCTTGTGATTCTGTGAAAAGCAAGCACTTCTTACATAAGCCGTGGGATGTCGCTGACGGGCACGGTCCCATCATGCGTCTCGTTTTCCCCATCCTCCTCCTCCTCCTCGCTGCTTTCCGACTCCTCGCTGGAGGAGGAGTAGTCCGTCACCTTCTTCAGGGGGCGATTGGTTTCTTCGATGCGCAGCTCCCTCAACTCTTTGGCTAAGGCCGTCAGATCCTAAAGGGGATGGGGGCAAGAAAACAAGAAAGCAACAGTTATTATATTTCAAGCGAGGAGGACGTCACATACATCTCTTCGAAAGCCAATGCTAACAGCACGAGCGACAAGAAAGAGCTCGACGGAGTTGTTACAAACATGAGACGAATGTAAGACAATGTTTGTAGCATGTAGCATTTATTAAACAAAACAAAACTGATTTACGCTCACTGAAAAGTCAATAGCCAACCTCTTCTTTTTCTGTTTGGAACGTGTATGTGCATATATATACACACACTTATATGTATATACACGACAAAATTATATTTGTTGGAAAAGGTGAAGTTCGGTCACCATCATAGTAAACTGGAAAACAACGTCATTTCAAAGATTGGCTTGGAGAATTTCTCCTGCAGGGTTTTCTCTTCTTTCAAACTTCTCAAAGAGACCCCGTAATTGTATTTATTCTGTAATAAATGCATCTGGGAAGGAAGCAATGACAGCATCTCCCATGGAGTGGTGCAAACCCCACGTCAAGAGCTGCTTCCGTGGTGAGCCTGGGCTGCCGGGCGGCTGCCGAGAGGCGGTGAGGAGCACGAGGAGAAGCGCCCAGCTCAGCCAGACTTTGGAGTCACAGCTCTGAGTCAGCCACACAATTAAAAACAAAAAACAAACCAAACCAAACCAAAAAAAAAAAAAAATCCCCTCAGCGGGACCCGTTAAGCACTTTATGTGAAATGTGGCAGCCTACAAGCTAAGGGCAAAAAAAAAAAAAAAAGTCTTGAAACAAGAAAAAAAGATAGGAGCGGTCCCAAAGCCTAGTAAGAATTTTTCAGTTTACCATGACTTTGATGAGGCCTCAGACCCGACAGTCATATAAAATAGACACTGCTATTTCAAAACAAGGAACATGGCAGGCACCGTGTAGAAAAGAGACTTTTTGTTATCTTACATGCTTTTATAGCAATGCAGGGGGAAGCAGTAGGGCAGAAAAGCATGAGAGCTCGAATTAGAATGGGTTAGAGAACTCTGTTGCACAAGACATGCACATGACGAACAAAGCATCGCAATTGTCAGTCTTACCATTTCTCCCTATATTAGTGACCGAGGTAGGCATCAGTGCATTCGGTCAGAGATAAAGGATTAGGGAGAAAGAAACTCATTGAAAAAGACTAAATTCCACAATTGTCTTACGGCCATACTCTCATTTAGTGCATTTCCAGTTTACCGTTCCAGCAGGGCGACTACGGCAACATTAATTACGGTTGCAAAGGGAGCTCTTAAAATCTATCCCGTCGACACGTGAAGAAAACGATGGAAAACTTCTATGGCTGAGATGCAAACCCAGTTTATTTTTTTTTTTTTTTTTTTTTTTTTTTTTTTAAATCGTGAAGCAGGAATATTTTGCAAGCAATTTGGTTATTGGTGACCCACACCTCCCGGCGGGTTCCCACCGGTAGACAGCGGCACATTCTGCTCCCAGGTCTGCCCTGCCTGGCCTTGGATGTAGAGCAGGGACTCCCACGGACACCAGCGGGCTTTGCATCAGACCCGTGAATATCAGTATACTGAAAAACCCTGTTTTTTTCAAAAAAGGATCACTCCCTGCTTCCCAGCAGGTACCTGGGGTGGGTATTACATATCCCTCTCCAAATCCAAATGCTCTCCGGACCTTTCGAGAAAGGCTCTTTACCACGGTTAAAGAGAACGTGGTATGACAAGAGTTTCCTTCCGATGCCAACGCGTTTGGGATTGAAATGCAGTCAAATCTGCAGTCATGACAACAGAGTATTTTAATTAGTGCTGCAGCAGCTTCTGTGATACACCATTGTTTCTTCTCCTAAATAAGAATCAGTGAACATTTGAGCAGCTTAACAAGGCTTTCCATTTAGAGCATAAGACATGCTCCTTATGGAGCACTTGCCTTTTGAGTTGGATTAGAGCTCTCTCAACTTTAAAAAGGACTTCAGGACTGCGTAAGCGCCCTCCTAAAATTGCAGCTGAAATTCCTGCGGTGCAGGGCTAGCGCTAAACCCTTCTCTAGCACGGCGACGGACCGCGAGAACCACGTCGTCTTTGCACCTTCCATTTCTAACGTGCTTCAAGGCACGCCATTGCCCTTCTTTGGTCGTCACTAGAAGACAGCCAAGTATTTTCAAAATCAGCTCAATTCGTTTTTAATAACCAATTTGGAAGTTATAACAGCAATAATACTCCCAGACAATATCACCAGATATCTCGCGTTTCCTAGTTAAAGCTTTGCCTCGGGATGGTTAATTCTTTGATGCTATCATTTGCTCTAAGTAATGAGCACTTTGTAGGATTAAACGGCTTCGCCGAGTTGCTCTTGGACCAAAAACAATCTGACAACTAGAAAGCAAACGCTCTGTAGTTCCCCACGTGTTTGAAACGTTATTACTGAGGGTGACATAATACATAAGTTAGCAGTATCAGTGCTTTTTAATTACTTTTAATTACAAAGACTTCTGGAGATTTAATATTTGCTGGAGTCAAGTCAGATTGGTTTCCAAAAATCACATAGCTCATTGAATTTAGCACACACGCGCTGCCTCTGTTGAGACGCTGATTTATGGGCTTTTTTCCTTAACAAAGCACCTCGTTAAACAGAGCGCATTGCTCATCTTTTATCCAAGAGAACAAGTTAACTAACCCGCACGATTTCCTTCATCCGCGTCTTCTATTTTTAGAGGAAAGAGGCTGCAGGAGAGGCTCTGATGCCGGTGCGTTCCCGTTACAGCCCCGCAGTTCCCAGTACGAGCAGCGCGTGCACAGCGATGCTGTGAAATGCTAAATCAGGAATGTTTGGTCTCTTCCCACGAACATTTAACCACTCACCATCGCCAGATGCACGCGCTCCTAAAATACTATCATACGGCGAAAAGGGTGTAATTCAGGACTCTTTTAAGAGGATGGATGAAGACCAGCGTTGCCCGCCAACATCCAAGACGGCTCCGCTGGCTCTAGCTCTACAGCTGATGGTCTGGTCCATGAGGATGCATCACCCGCTGTATCCCACTGCTCTGTTTTCCTTTATTCGCCAAGCGCCTTGGTTCCAATTAGGTTTAAAATGCGTTTCAAATAGCGCTCGGTGGCCCCACTGAAATCAGCGGGCGGCCGGGGGCTGTAGCCGAGAGCAGAATGTGGGGAGCGGTGCCCGGGCCACCTCCACCGGCACAAGAAGCCTCCGCTCTCGCTCTTTCTCTTTCAAATACGCCCAACGACGGCAGCACCCTTTGCTCCGCGCGTGAAAGTTGGGGTGCTTCTCGCCACGGCCTCCATGCAAGTGGTCTGGCCAGCGGGTTTCAGGCAGCCCAGGGCTGAGCAGAACACGCCGGCAGCGCCGCTCCCCTCCCCGCGGGCAGGCTCCCTCCGCCGAAACGCGATCGCTCCATCTCCCATCTGACCCGAGATTGCATCGCCACCTTTTTTCAACACCAGCGCCAAGAAAACCCGCTTCGAGATTAAGCGCTAACTAGTCAACCTTGCATAGGCATGACCCGCTGAGAAAAGATATCACTAACCTCATCTATAGCTTTCTTATAGCTCTGTGGGTAAAGGAAGAATAATCAGCATCAGAGGAAACAGATCAGGACAGGAAAAAGCCAGAGGAAGGGCAAGCAGGTTAGAAATAAAATTAGAATTGTTAGCTCAACGCTGTGGAGTGTAGAGAGAAAAAAAACCAACATCAACAAAACATTAATACACATTAAAAGAGAGAAGCAGTGGAAATTCATTTTGTTATTAGTCTGACTCTGCAGTTTTAAAATACAAATGTCAACAGCATTAAACCAGGAGGAAACACTTCGGATGAGATTTTGCTCAGAATAATAAAACGGGAGCGTAGAGAAACCACTACCAGGTTTGGTTTTTACGCTGCGAAGGCTGTCGGGGGCCGGTGGCCCGGCCTTCCCGAGCAGAGCATCCCTCCGCCGGGCTGCTGCGGGGGGACATGCAGCACGGAACACAACAACGTGCCATCGGCAACCACCGCGCCCAAGCTAGCAAAGCCCTTAAGCATCTGCTTTGCGTGAAAACGCAGGCTTAAGTGCTTTCCCCTAGGCTTGGGCTCCTGATAAAACCTCATGCACTCTCTTAAGCATTCCAATCTCCCACGGGCTCTGGCCGTACCACTGCTTTCCAGCCTCTCCGCTGAATGAGCGGCGGTACTAGCCTCTTTTTTGGGGTCCCCACGATTGTGCTACCGCACCGAAGGGAAACGTGGCCAAGCTGGCCGGCAACGTTCCCACGGGAAATAATTGAAGACTCACAGCGGGCCGGCTGGGTCGCGTCACGTCCCTGTTGTCCTCCTGCTTTACCTTGGCGGGCTCGTGGGAGAGCACGGGGGACCCTTCGGGCTTGGCGTTCCCTGGGTGGAAGGCAAGCGGAGAGAGCGGGAATTAAAAAGCTGCTGAAAGCCGTCGCTGCACCCCATCGCCGGGGTCGGGGGGGTGTGGGGGCTTCAGCCCCTTCCCCAGCTGTTTGGAAGATGGGGGTGAAAGCAGACAAGGAGATCCCAAGCTCAGGACTGGGTGCCCCATCAACAGGTAATTTTTTTTGTCCAGCTAATAAAAGTTTCACTATGTTTTGCTTCCGTGGTCTCAAAAAATCCTCCTGCTCTTCTCTACTTGACTATTCGGAGTGTCCCTCCGCACAGCACCAGGGACTGTAATCCAGCCCAGCCTTCCCGCAGCCCGACTGCCCTTTTTATACTAAAGAATCAAATTCACTCTGCGAAAGAGCAGGGCATGTGATAAATGAAAAGCTCTGCACCGTCTGACATTGCTAGGGCATTACTTGTCACAGGATTCCTCATTAGTAAAAAAAAACCAAAACCAACCCGAAGAGGACAATTGGCGATAAACTGCTTTTATCGACTACCTAGAGAAGTGACCATTTCAACAACAGACACATCGTCTTGTGGCCAAGTCATAAAAAATTCAAAGCACGACGGCAGCATTTGTTTTAATGCGCTTCAGCCCTGGGGATTTATACTGCGGGGCTGTGCCAGAAACGCAGATGTATGGGCTGTATGTGCTTTAGCAACCCCTGCTGTGATTAAACGGGGGAATGGAATATCTTTAAGAGTGGCTCTAAGATGAGAGGAAACAATTCGGCCTGGAATATAAACCCAGTGTAAGCACGGCTGCCTGGTGAAAAAGGAATTTAGAGAAAGCTTCTTACGGGCCAATTCACCCCTCTGCTCCCACCTCAGGGTTTGCACAAAGATAAAGCTTGGGAAAAAAAAACAAAGGAAGAAAAGAGCTACCCACCCAAAGTGAAACCCAATCCCAAAGAAACCATCGCAGCAGCGAGCTTGGGTCAATGAAGATAGGAAGCATGTTGGTATTCTTTTTTTTTTTTTTTTCACCCTACATTCTAACCCCCCATCGCCTTTTGGGTAAGTCACTTGGCACTGCGATGCTTCAGCAGAGCGCGGGAGCAGCGCACGCTGCCGTGGGCATCCTACCTCGGCACCCAGGCAAAAGGGAGCACCAGCATCTCTGTTTGCAAGGTCACAGGACTATGTCAGGAATGATGAATCCTTTCATTTTTTTTCCATTTTTTAAAAACCATACAGAAGATGACCAACCTCTTGCCCTTCCTGCTTATCAAACGAGCCTCAGAAGGCACGCCCGGTGCTAGGGGAGGTTTTTGCAGAACCTCACCTCTGACTCTGTTGCGCTCGCTGGAGCCAGCCTGGGAGCCGGGCTGGGAGCCACCCTGGGAGCTGGGCTGGGAGCTGGGGGTGCTGGAGCTGGAGGAGCTGCCGCTGCTGGTCCTCTGCAGCGGGCTCTCCACGATGGGCTCCGTCCTCCTCAGGTCCGGGTTGCTGTGGGAGCACAAAAGAGAGGGGCGTCATCGGATGGTGCTGCACGCACCTCCGGGGCTCCAGACCCTTCCCACGCTGACAGGGACAGTTGGAAGGCGAGGAGACATCTCCTCTGCTGGAGCAGGCAGGGCTGAGGTCTTCTCTTCCGAGGGTACCAACCCTGCAAGCCCCCCCGAAATCCGTGGGAGCCGAATTAGGTACTCAACATCTCTACGGAGGTGGACCACAACCATGATGAAAAATTCGCTAGAGCAGCCTTCCACTCATATTTTGCCAAATTCGGCAAAAATTAAAAAGAACCTTTGCTCAGAACTCCCCTTCAGCCTGCAGATGTGCAATGCTGGACTTTTCTGAATTAACCACCAATATTCACTGTAACAGCAGGGATTTGCAATCTGCTGTTAGACAGAGAAAGAAATGTTTCATCGAAGAAAGGATCTCAAGCTTGCAACAAGGCTGCAGATCACTTTGGCCACTTAATCACATCCGCCAATTTTCCTGGCTTCACTTTAACCTCGCAGAAGATACCCACTTTTCTTCCTGGATTTCTTTCACCCTTGTGAACGTACATAAATCTAGAATAAAAAGCATTCCTGATACACAAAGAGTGACTAATATCTCTCAGAGTATCACACGCCTTTAGGAAATTAATTCTTATTTGGCCCCGAAATGACATCGGAAGACGCGTTCAGCGCGGAGTTACGCAATTTGGTTTTATACAAGATGCCTGTTAAGCGACCTGATTATTCAAAGTCCCCTTAAAAACGTACAGAAAGCTTTCCCCCCCCCAGCCCAACTGGACCCAGCGCACATGAAGCACAAAGCCCTGCGCAAAGCCCCGTTGCTGTAATGGGTTTGTTGGCAGGATCATCTGGATGCTGCTTAGCATGAATATTATATAAAATCACCGCCCCGCGTTACCTTGCATTGACACCGGCGGGTATTAAAATGATGAGAGCAAGACGGGAACTTTCTGCGTACGAGGAAATATCCCCTCATTTGTTACAGTAGGGTAGCAAATTAAAGAAAGCGTATTTTAATTGTATTTACATTTATGCACGGGAGGAATCAGGAACCAATAGGAGAGGTGGTTAAAAAAGGAAAATTGGAGAAGTGCTCGATTACTGTGAGAGAAATGAAATGAGAAAGTATTTCCCTGAATACAGGGTAGCATCCTAATCATTTCCAATTTTCATCAGACTGAAGGCCTCCAGCTCATGCTGTACAGCTGACACGTCCTTAGCTAAATTAATTCATTAAATGTATTTGGATAAAATAATACAAATGTATTTACCTGTACCAACCAGGACTGGGACCGGGAGACTGAAGGGAACATTGGGCACCCTTCAACTTGGAATCCCACAGGCTCCTGTTAGCCTTTTTACTTTCGATACTATCCCTTGCTAGGACCACGCAGTCCAATACCCCTCCGCCTTTTAAACTGTCCTTCAAGCAACAGCTAATTAAAATAACATTTTAAAGCATTCAAAATGCTTCAGCCTTGAGCAATACAGAGGAACCAACCCTGATATGCATGGGGTTTGTTTTCCAATTTAAAAAGCAACAACACCAAAAAAGATTCCTCCTCCTTCTGCTAGCCCTGCCAGCTACTCCAAGCTGCTGCCCGCTGTACGCGAGTTTGCTGGTGCACGGTTGGAGCACTGGGCTGGAAAGAAAGGTGTACGCCGAAAACTGGTGACAGCACACGGCTATGAACATCCCAGTGTTTGCTTTTCCACCTCACCCTAAAAGGACAAGGCAGGAAGAAGAAACCAAGGAGCTCCATCGCGCAAGGCTACAGGGAACACGTATTTACCCTGAGATTTGCCTGCCTGAGCTCTGGATCTGCCCACCATTGCCCTGCAAACCAGAGACAAGCTCTCGCATGACTAAGCCACGGTTTTTTCCACCCGGCTCTGAGCAGAGCCTGTCAACTTCCCTGCTCGTTTTAAACATAGAATCGTAGAATGTTTTGGGTTGGAAGGGACCCCTAGAGGTCATCTAACCCAACCCCCCTGCAGTGAGCTCATGCCCACGGGCAGCTCTGGCACGGCAGACGTCAGGCGCGGTGCAGCATCCTTCCTCGGGGTGCTGTGAGCGTGCCCCGCACACCCCTCTGCCGGAGAGCTCCATCTGGCTCAGCTCAAGGCCCTAGTCCTAGGGAGCTGAAAGGAATTTAATCCTTGATCTACATCTAAGGAAGATCTCAGCAAGCTGCATCAGTGCCTGTCCCCCGGCACATTCCTCGGTCGTTATCTGTGAAAAGCTGCTCCAGGGCAGGAAATGTATGGTATGCATCACTGAGACCTCCCCACCGGCTTCTGTGGATCCCCATATATGCAAGAGGTGACACTGGGAGAACCAGAACCTAATTCCACTAAAGTAAGCGCCCAAATTCCCGTTTGACCCCACAGCAGCAGATGCAGCATCCACCTCCAAACCCTGCAATGCCCAGGGACGTATTCAGCCCAGGGAGCCAAACCTGCAGGGATCCAAGCGCTCACAGCCTGTGCTGGTGTTACAAAATACTAACGAACGTGGAAGTCGTTCATCCCAGGGACAAGAGAAGCATTGCAAATCTCGTGTTGTCAGCAGTGAGCGAAAGCAGGGCTAAAGCCCAGCCTGGGTTCGGGCTCCCCAGCTGGGCGATGCCGGGGGAGTGCAAGCAGCAACGCGCTGGGATCACTCCTGCCCGTCCCCCCTCCGTGTCCCTACCTTGCCCGAATGGGCTGAGAGCCCAGCCGGGGCCCCAGGGCGCTGCCATTCCCTGGGGAGTTCTTCCTCGCCAGAGCAGGGGATATGGAAGTGGTTCGTTGAGGCACCTGCAAAAGACCAGAGACATTGGCCATCACCGAGGCTGCCCCACCACCTCCCGTCCGAGAGATCGCCCTTCAGCACTGCCTGAAGACTTACAATTGATTTCCCACTGAGAGATACGCAACATTTACAGCAATTATAAAGCACCAAGCTCTCGGCTGTTAGAAGGAATCACCTGAGCCTGAGACAGAAACTGAGCTGCAAAGGTGCGGCCACCGGGGGATGCTCCCGGCCGAGGAGCCCCGAGCAGCACACAGAGCAGCCCCGCTACCATCAAACCCCATTCACTTTTTCAAAAGCTGTTTGTACGCACAGACATATACATAATTAAATCCAACAAACCCCAGAAAAGTAATTTTTAAGGTAAAATTCAGCATTTCAGCAGCCCCGGTGGAGTTTTTAGCATCTCTAGTTCAGATAGGACACGCACCAGCAGAGAGGAGGTGTTGACTGGTGGACAAACAAGAGGATAGGCAGTGGGAAGATCCAGCCTGGACCACTTAACACGCGCAGTCAAACCCTATGACCTCTGTTGAGCTTCGGATGCCGCTGCCAAACCCCCGCTGCCGGCAGGATGGCTGGCCCCCAACACGGCCAGCAGAAACCCAAAGCCAACCGCAGCCTAGGGGTGCTCCGGTGGGTAACCCCGGAGCCCTGCCTCGTCCCGGGGGAGCGCGGGCATCGCTGCGTGGCCGTGGGCACGGTTGGCCTCATCTCCCGGCAGCGCGGGCTGACGTGGAGAGGCACGACGATACTCACCGTGCACCAGGTAACAGAGAGGCCAAGGGCTTGGCGGGATTAGCAAAAAAAAAAAAAAGGATTAGGCGTATTTGGGGTTTTTTGGAGAATAAACAGGCAGTTAGGTTAGGCAAGATAAAAAAGATTTACAGAGCGAGCGAGCTTTGTATTCTGCGGCGTCGCTAGCGACAGCTTGTCTCATTAAAAAGCAACGTCCCCTCCGGGTTGGGTACTCTGCAGTCGGGGCTCGGGGAGTTTTTTACCTTCCTCTGAAGCATCCAGCCGTAAGCACTGGCAGAAACAAGACCCCAGACCACAGAGCCGGCCGGCCCTGCCTCACGGGGCAGTCCTTCCGTTCCCGCTTACAAACACATCAAACCCACTTTGGGCAGTAAAACGTGAGGTCAGGCTCCTCAGGGGTATTGCTGCCGACACGATGGCCTTAAATGTCATCTGGTGGGGACCACAGCTCACCTTCCCTCAGTCGAGGGGGAAAATACTCCGCAGTGCTGGGAAACAGCTTCTTACCGGGGAGCACGCGCTGTGGTCTCACCGCCTAGCGCATCACTGCAACGAAGAGGTGCCCTTCTCAAAGGACTTCGAGGCAAAAGCCAACCTTAAATCGCAAGGGGTTCCTCAAGATTGGGTTAAAACCAGGCAGCCACCCTCCTGCACTACTGAGGAGCAAAGCACACAGACAACCCCAGGAGCTGTTGGCTTGCTTTTCCTCTTAAGTAAGCCCCAATGTCTCTTATCCCTTGGCGGTAGCAGAAATAAGAATATTATTAACACGCACACGCCGCCACAGATCCCTTGCACGGGGGGGCTTACCTTGTAGCTGGTATTTTACTCTTAAAAGGCAAGGCACTTCGTTAATACACAGAAATCGTGGCTCTCGATCAGGGACAAATACTGCCTCGCTGTCACTAATCAATTTGTCATCATTTTTTCTCTGTAAAAATCCTCCCAGGCTGAGCACTGACTGTAAGAGGAACTTTAATGGCCAAGTTATAATTCTTCCAAAGCGAAGGTGTATAAACAATGCGATGGAAATACTGGTCCAGAAGAATCTTAATTAAAGAGGAACTGCCACACGCTGCCAAAATGTCAATGAAGGTATAAAGCTGCTGGAGCCTTTACAAGTCTTCCATCAAATATTGATTGCAACTGGAGGCACGGTACCGGACTAAAAAGGACCCGTCTTATTGAGTATGACAAATTTTAGGTTCCTATAATTCTATTTAAACAGAAGGTTGTTTTTTATCCTAGGGAAAGGAGAAATTAATTTGCTTTGGCCTCTGTCCAGGCTCGAGAACCTTCTTGGCTGGAAGGCAACCCTATTTTGCAGCTCTGTGCTCAAAGCAGCCGAGAGCGGCTCCCAGCTTCTCGTGCAAAACCTGCCTTGGGAAATGCAGCCCCCCCGCAGGTCGGTACCCGCCGTGGAGCCACGGGGATGGGCTCAGTCCTGCCCACTCTGCTTTGCTGGAGGTGCTGAGCCCAGCACCGTCCCACGGGGACTTAGCTCCGGGATCGCCTCTTTGACGTGCTGAAAGTGAGGAGCGATAGTGTTACCTTTGGTGGAATGTCTTCCTCCTGCCGTAACCAAGAACTTCGGTCAAACTTTTCAATGCGAGGGGGCAGAGGAGGGTTTTCTGAGGTGGGGTCCGAGTTCTGCCTTGGCATCTCAGTGCGGTGAGAGGTCACCGTCAGAACCTCCTGAAACCCAGCCAGTCCCTTTGCAGGCTGTTCATGCAGTGACTGAGACCCAGACAAGGAGCTTCCTTGGGATTTCACAGTGACCAGATGTGGAATCTAAGCACCAAGTCAAAACAGAACTATCAGTACAAAATGTAAAAAAAAGAAAAAAAAAAAAAAGGAATAAAAAAAAAAAATTTAAAAATTTGATTTTTAAAAAAATTTTGATTAGCACTTCGGATGCACTAAAAAGCCCCCTCGGTTTGAGATCAGCACTGCCTTGGTTTCAGGAACTTCTGACTCCTACCGCTTCGACGCAAGATCTACTAAAAATCACGCTCGCACAGCTCCGCCTTTTAAAATTGGGCAATGGCATGCTTGGCCCCTGACGGCTGCCGCGTGCGCAGGGCGATGGGGCTGTACCCCCTGCCCCGCGCCGTTCGGTGGGTACCACCCCGGGGGGCCGGGGCAGGCTGCTCCCTCCTGCCAGCTCCCGCACACGCACAGCTCCAGCTCCTACGCCTCCGCCTCTACGGTAGTGCTGATGAGGTTTGGCATGGATTTTCCTTGTTAAAAATGGAAAAAAAAAAAAGAAAAAAAGGAGGAAACAATAATAAATAATAATTAATTAAAAAAAAATTGTCAGGAATTCTGAGGCATAGATGGCTTTAAAAAAAAAAAATATCTTGAGGCATGAGTTTCTATAGGTCTAGGTAGCCCCTATCCCATGGATCAACCCTAACAGACAGATCTAAGGGTTATGAGTGAAAGGAATGCTCATGTCTGTTCTGGGAAATCTCAGAAATTCACAAAGTTTGTGAAATCAGAGCTTCTTCCCAGGACCCTGGGAAGCTGCGCTTCTTTTGGGGTTGTAACTTTTATTTGACATTTCCACGTACACGTCTGTGTGCACATGTACACGTATCATGCGTGTACGTGCATGCACGCATACGTTTACACGGGTCTCTGGGTTTCAAACAACCTTCTCATTAATATTTTATTGCCAGACAAAAGGCTTTGTAGCTGTTGACAATACAGGTCGTCCAAAAGGTCACTGAAAAGTGTCTGGTCAGTCAGAGATTACAGCGAGGCGGGGATTTACCCACTTTCCCAGTGTACACAGACCACGTATATTGGGGAAAAAAAGAGCCATATGTTTAAGGGCTTTCCTGCACGTATTTTGTTTAAGGCTGGTGTTGCACTGCCGAGCTATAGGCGCGCATACCGCACGCGGAGGGCACTTAGTTGGCGCATTTTCCCACAGAAAGCCCACGTGGACATGGAGCAAAGGCTTTGTACTTCCCTCTGAAATCCCTGCTGGAGGCTGCGGATCTGCGGGAGCGCTTCCAGGGGCTGGACCAGAGCCAGCACCGACACTCGGTGCAGAGCTTTCGGTGGCAGAGTACTTACAGACCTCGTGGCTGGGAGGAATTTTTAGATGGGTCATGGTGATCTATGCCCTCTCCAGATGTGTTTGTGACTGATGTCAACTCAATGGAAAACCAAAACAAAACCTTGAATTAAAGCGGCAAAGAAAGCAAAACCTCTTTCTGATGATCCTCAGCATCAAAGCATCCCAGGTCTTTTGTACCAGGCGCTGGGTTTTTTGTTTTTTTTTTTTTTAAGTCCTTGACATAAACCAGATCCAAAGAGGAACAGAGCAACTGCCACACTGGACCAGACCAGCGGTTCCTCTCGGTCCTCCAGCTTGTTTCTGGCAGTAACCAGTACGTGATGCTTCAAAGGAAGGTATAAACCAGCGTGATGTTTCTAGCACATGGAGGTGACAAGAGGAATCCACTCATGAATGTAGATGCTGCTCTTACTCACGAATACGCTTAAGGCTGAGAAACCAGGGAGCGAGACACTATTTCCCTCTAATCCGCTCTTTTTCTCGTTACCTTACCGGCACCCCCAGCGTCCCGGCTCCGGTAGGTGAGCCTGCCGGGGGGAGCACCGTTACCTGCGGGTCCACGGGTCGGAGCAGGGGTGGGGTCCGGGCCGGCTGCACACCGCTGATGCTGAAAGACTCCGACCGAGGAGGCAGGTTGGGGTCAGAAATCCTGTTGGCCACCTTATGGGGCATGGCCGGCGAGCTCTGGCGATTGAGCCGGGAGCGCTCCTCCACCTGCGGCGAGACGGGGAGAGCGGGCGAACGCCCCGTAAAACGCCACTTCCAACTGAAAACCACGGTATGCAAATATATATATGTGTGACAGGACAAGGGGTGATGGCTTTAAACTGAAGCAGGGGAGGTTTAGGCTGGATCTAAGGAAGAAATTCTTTCCAGTGAGGGTGGTGAAACCCTGGCAGGGGTTGCCCAGAGAGGGGGTGGAGGCCCCATCCCTGGGACCATTCCAGGCCAGGTTGGACGGGGCTGTGAGCAACCTGATGTGGTTCAAGGTGTCCCTGCTCCTGCAGGGGGGTTGGGCTGGGTGGCCTCTGGGAGTCCCTTCCCACCCAAAGCATTCTGTGATTCTATATAGGAAGCTCCTTGCTCTGTAGGTGTATCGTATACATTGTACGATTGTGGAATCCAAGTTACCCAGCAGACTGTGCAATAAATGCATTTTAAAGATAACGAAAGGACTATTTGTATTTACGCGCGTAATTAATTTCTGAATATGCAATGGAAAAGGCAACATGCCTCAGAGAGGTGTTTCTAGAAATGGCTCCGGAGAAGCTCCTGCTTCTCCTCAGATGTATCTTGAAGGAAGAGGACCCTTTGCCTTCACTACTATAAACACCACGAGGAGTGCTTTTGTTTGATCTGAATAAAAGCCTAAACATGGCAGCCAGAAAATGGCTGGCTTTGATCTAGATTTAGCGAGTCTGGCACCTTGTCATGTATGGAAGGGGAAAAAAACCTCTATTACTGATAGAGAAATAAACCCAAAGCCCACTGCTTTCAGTTACCCTTGATCAAAATGCAGTGGTTTCAGCTAACCCATACGTGCTTGAGCAGGAGGGTTGGACTGGGTGATCTCCCGAGGTCCCTTCCAACCCTTGCCATTCTGGGATTCTGTGACGTGCAATCTGGGTGCTCCTGCAGTCAGACTGCATGCATTGATATTCATGCAGCATAGGCTATGCAGAATTTTGGTACCTCGAGATCTGACGTATATTTTCATTTACTTATCATTAACTTATTAAATACCCTTAGCAGGTCTCGATTCCACCAAGCGCAAAGTGTTGTTAAAAGGCCACCTTTAAAATAGGTTTGCTTGGGAAGAACCGCAGCTCTTCTTTAAGTAAATAAATACTCATTAAAAGAGTCATATTACTAAAAATGAATCTTTTCCTCTTTCAGATACTGAGCAGGAGTCAGAGTAAAATTCAGGTGAGAGATCTGTGTTAGGGACTCTTTCCTTTCTAGTTCATGAGGGACCACCCGGGCCACTGCAGCGTCCCAAGAGGTCACCACAACTTCCCCAGGCGCTGCCCGCCGGCCAGCAGAGGCCGTGCAGAGCTCGGTTCAGCGATGCCCATGGGAGAGGACACAAGGATGGGAAGGAGAGCAGGATGGGCAGGAGAACTCCCTCTGAACAACGATCAGCAGCCACGAGTGCTGGGTCACAGGCCGGTCCGGTACATCTCCGTATCAGCCCAGCCTTGGCATGAGCGACCGCAGGCAGAGACGGTGCCGCCGCCGAGTCCTCCGGCTGCGTGCAGGCGCTCTCCGGCACGCTGCCGAGCCGTAACGCATGGCTGATTATGGAGGGCTGCAAAGCTTGCGTGGAGGAGAAGGCCGGAGAGGGATGAAATGGGGATGCCTGTCTACCGGGAAGGAGAAAGGCGCTTGGTTCTCCCACTGCCAGCATCTCCTCACTTTGTTGCACCGGCACAGCAGGGGATGCTCTTGGGACTCCCCAGCTGAACCTTGCAGAGCCTTACTGGCTCCACCATTAAGCAGAGAGGGGGAAAAAGCAGCAAAACCCTGCAGGAATTCATCATTGCTCCGGTTGCAGCCATCTCTAATTGAACTCAAGATTCCCCTCAAACGGGAAACATCCCGAGCAGCTTCTGTGCCGGTCCCAGTGGAAGGCTGCTCATGTTTTTGCACATCACTTCAAAGCCAGAGAAGGATGAAAGCCACGGGGACTGACGGAGGAGCTGACGTGCGCGTTGGCCGCTGCAGAGAACAGCATGGCTCGTGACGCACGCTTGAGCCCCCAGCCCCTGGGCAGCTCTGAGCTGCGGGAAAGCACCGCAGGGCCCGGCCACTGCGTGGAGAACGCCCGATTAAACCCATCCCCTCCTTTATGCGTGGTCAGGTATGGCATATACCTGCTCAAACCCATCCTTCTGCTGACCAAGCTGCTTTGTCGCTGAGAAGTTCAACCTGGCTATCTGCATCACTCTGTTTCGCAAACGCCGGTCCATTACAGAACAGTCGGTAACGGAGAGAGCTGCTAATTACAGTACTACTGCTTAGAGTGGTAATGCCACCTCCCTGGCTGCATCATCAGAAGGTCCCACCATGACGTCCAAAAAGGTCCTTCACTCTAAGAAGAGAGATGCCTGGATAAACAGGGCAGGTCTGGGACAGCACCCAAGTTGTAGCCCAAGTTGACATCCAGCGGATAACCCTTCATGCACAAGAAGATGAGCAGAAGGGACAGCAGGTGGGGATGTGCATCCATGTGTGTTGGCAGGACTATCTGATCAGACTGTTTTGTTTAGCAGGTCGAGGGAGGGGATTCTGCCCCTCTGCTCTGCTCTGGGGAGACCTCACTTGGAGCCCTGCGTCCAGCTCTGGAGCCCTCAGCACCAGAAGGACATGGACCTGTTGGAGTGGGGCCAGAGGAGGCCACAAAAATTATCTGAGGGCTGGAGCCCCTCTCCTACGAGGCCAGGCTGGGAGAGTTGGGGGTGTTCAGCCTGGAGAAGAGGAGGCTGCGGGCAGAGCTGAGTGCGGCCGGTCAGGGCTTCAAGGGGGCCCAGAGGAAAGGGGGGGACAAGCTTTTTAGTAGGGCCAGCTGGGACAGGACAAGGGGGGATGGCTTTAAACTGAAGCAGGGGAGGTTTAGACTGGATCTAAGGAAGAAATTCTTTCCAATGAGGGTGGTGAAACCCTGGCAGGGGTTGCCCAGAGCGGGGGTGGAGGCCCCATCCCTGGGACCATTCCAGGCCAGGTTGGACGGGGCTGTGAGCAACCTGATGTGGTTCAAGGTGTCCCTGCTCCTGCAGGGGGGTTGGGCTGGGTGGCCTCTGGGGGTCCCTTCCAACCCAAAGCATTCTGTGATTCTATGATTCTATGAAAAGAAAAAAAAAAACCCTTGACTGTGCTTCGGGGAAGCTATGAAAGCTGCAGTACAGCTGGTGCCTAACCCAGAGCGTTGCCTTCACCAACAGGCCAGTCCCTTAACAAGGGGACGCAGGGACACGGACACAACGAGAGCGGCCACGGCCTCACCTTTACGCCTTATCCCACATCTGCAGGGTCCTGGAGTCACCACAAGGGAGGTGGGAAATTAAGTGCATAAAGGAGAGGTATGAGAAACAGAGAGGGGCACGGCATGAGGAGAACTCAGCTGTGGTGATCAAGCTCCCGAGAGAGAAGACTTGAGACCAAAGAGCATAAAAACAAGGATGGTATGGGATATCATGCAAAACCCTCAGGAAATGCCCCAAAAAGCACTTCAGAGCCCCCAGAAATTGTAGGCTGAGCACCAGACTTGTCTTTTCCTTGTTCCCAAAGGAAGACAAAGTCTCAATATTTCTGTTCAATTAGCAAGCACGGGTTGGGTATGGAAACTACAGTAGGCTGATTAAGTATCAGTGCAAGTCTACCTGTGTAAGCCAGCAAGGATGGTCCTTCAATATATGCGGCAAAGTAGCCCATTTGTGGACTACGCAGTAGATAAAACAGGGGATGGAAGCAAGAGGAGTAGTTTTGGGGAGTTCCCAAGGGTGTTGGGCCAAGGCAGTACATCAGACTGCTGGTCTCAAGAGGATAAAGATGCCACAGTCGCTGCTTTGAGCATTTCATTAGAAGCCGGACAGAGCGACGCAGGTAAAGACTAAAAGGTTTGGAGAGCTAATTGGTGGAAGCTGGAGATGTTCCCCAACAACAGGAAACCTCATCTTCCCTATGATTTCAGCAAAAAGGCATGAGGCCACATTCTGCTGCTCTTACTCCCACTGTACAGTTCCCAACACCCTGCTTCCAGTGACAGCAGCAAAAAACAAAAAAACAAAAAAAGACACCTCCCCCAGGAAGCAATGAGCCTTTGTGTTTGAAATGGAAAGCTGAAATCCAGCACTTTTCTCCTTCAACCCAGATAAAGAAGAAGATTCCTTTTTATGTATCTTTGTTACAGTTTTGAAGACAGCGCCAGAGGTACTTTAGCAACGTTCTAGAGGATTTATTTAAAACCAGGCAATGGAAGACAGAGTTTACTCCCCTTTTCCTGCCTGCTACCTACTCTCAGCCCTTCTGCAGATGGACAGCAAAGACCCAGCTCTGCAGAAAGGTGCAGAGGCACCGCCCCGGCGGCTCAGCACATCTGGAACATCTCATCTGCAGACCCACCTACCAAACCTCTTCTTCCACTGGAAGGGCTGGAGAACGATGCTGCAACTCCAGGAAAACGTGTCGCCTGGCGCATCGCCTCCAAAAGACTCTGAAGACTAAATCGGATGGGAAAGGAGGAGAAACTCAAGGGAGTGTAAAGTGGTGAAGAGAGTTTTTGACAGGCACACCTATCTCTGAACTGTCTGTAGCATTGGCCTTTGCTTAGCAATGATAGGCTGATGGGATTTCTGGAGCATCAGATGCTTGCAGCACCGTGGATGCAGCTGAAGGCTGTCAAGAGGCAAGACCAGGAGACAGCTACGTGTTGGATGCACATCACGTCTGCCAGGACTAAAGGGTGCCAGACATTTGGCAGCAGAGCGGTGATGCTGCTTAGTAGGAAGAACAGGCGAGTTATTAAAAGATCTTTCTGCCCAGGATTAGGGTTACAAAATTAAACCAACTAAACACAAAGACATTTAGAAAAAATAATAGCAAGAGCGGGCACCAGTCTTACTGGAGCCACCCCAAAAAGATTGAGGAGAAAGAGTCTGCACACGATCCTGAAACCGCACTGCAGACAATGCACGTCTTCATCTTTTCAAGACTGTTCAGCCAGGCAATAATTAATATTCCAGATCTCACAATTGTTACAACAATTCCCTCTCTTCGGGGGAGAGAAGAAGAAAATCAGCAACATGGCTTGCCTTCCTGAAAATCATGAAAGAAAAGCAACGCCCTGAGCAGGGGAGGAAAAGCTGCCTGGTCCCTGTTTGATTATGGGGAACTGAATCGTGCTCAGCAAGGAACCCTGTACAACCCCCCTCTGCATTCACCCTGACCCCCAGCAGACTTGTGGACGTGCCAGGAAGGAACATCAGGAGCTCCCAGCACGTCCACAAGTCCCCAGCTATGGGCTGAAGGATCCATCCTCCTCCTCCTTGCATGCCCTCATGGGAAAAACGTCTTTCCTCCACTCTCCGTGCTCTCACAAACACACACGCGGACGCACGCACGCTGCCCTGAGCTGAGCGTGCTCCCAGTGCAGCTACTGGCATCTGCTGGAGGCTGACCCAGCACCGCACGCATTTCGGACCGACCCGCGCGCCCAGCCCCGCGGATGCAGACCAGCGTCAGCGCGCTCCCCCTCGCTCTCGCCTACCTCCTTGGCCCACGCTGGTTTCTCGCTGGCATTTATCCCTTCTTTGTAATGGTAGAGGGGTTTCTTCTCTGCCGGCCTCTGGTCCTGCCGCTGCTGCTGCTGCTGCTGCTGGAGGGAGACCAGGTAGTCCCGCTCCTGCTGGAGCTGCCTCTGCAGCCGCTCCGCTTGCCGCTGCTCCTCCAGCTGCTTGCGCTTGTATTCCTACCCAGAGGAAAACAGGGTGACACGGGTGCCCGGCGAGCCCGTAAACGCGAGGGCTGCAAACTGCAGATTTATCTGGTTGGGTGGAAAATTGGGCCTGAGTATCCGAAAGGCTGTTTTCTGGCAAAGCTGCACTGGTTTGACAGACTTTGGGGGACGGAGCTGTAAAGCATCCTGGACGAGAGGCAGCTGGGAGGACAGAGCCAGCAAATTCAGAGTTGTGACCCCGTCCTCGAGACTCTGTGGCCGGTGAATTGCCCCGTCTGCCAAGATTGGGGGGTGCTGGTGCTGCCTGACCAAGGAAACACTGTGAGACACCCCCCCCCCCCCCCCGAGGGCTCAGACATTCCCTGATGAGTTACCATTGACTTTGCCCAGATTTTTCTGGATGGGAAGAACAAAGCATCAATCGGGTGAGGTGCCAAACGCCACCGGGTTAGCCAAAACCCAACTGAAGCCAAGTCCTCTGTAGGATGAATTTATTGGTTGTGGGAAGGGCGGCGCGGCTGAGCCAGCTGTATGATCTTTCTGAATCCCTACAGCTCTATGAGGTTTAATGAGTAAATAATTTTGAAAGGGCCTTTTTAAAAGGCCAGGGCTTGTGTGAGGGTTTTTCTTTTTCCTAAATAAAATTACTAACAAGAGAGAAAAAGAATAATCCCTGCGGATTAAAAGAAAACGCAGTGAGAGTAACAGCTAGCAGCATTAAAAAAGGGTAACTCAAAAATAAATTAAATAAAAAAAAAGAGGACACCTAGAATGCAAACAGCACGAGAGGGAATATTCAGGGTTCCTGTGGGGAAATGAAAACAAAAACCTTCACTCAAGAGTTTGCAAACCCGCACGGCCGGGTGGGTTTGCTGGGCGCAGGCGGGCGAGGGCTGGACCACACTCCAACACGCCACCGACTGAAACATAAGAGGTTTCAGTTGAAGAGGAGGAAAAAATTCTTTACTCTAAGGGTGACAGAGCACTGGAACAGGCTGCCCAGGGGGGTTGTGGAGTCTCCTTCTCTGGAGATATTCAAAGCCCACCTGTATGAAGTCCTGTGTAACATGCTCTAGGAGAACCTGCTTTAGCAGGGGGGTTGGACTGGGTGATCTCCCGAGGTCCCTTCCAACCCTTGCAATTTTGTGATTCTGTGATTCTGTGACAGCCTCCAAAACCGGGCGGCGAGGAAGAGGGTGCTCCTCTCGGGAAGGCACGAGCATGCCGACACCGCGGAAGGGACGCAAGGGGAAGAGGCGTGCGCGGCGGCGGGGAGCCAGCCCGAAGCGGCGTCGGGGGGAGCAGAGGCATGCTCGCGGCGTGCCCCCCGCCTCTCGGCATGGCAGGAGGCGCTGGGGGGACGCGGGTGCACGCGGGCTCATGCGGATGCAAACGCGGGCAAAGAAAGCAGCAAGTGTGGCCGGGGCCTCCCATTTACCAGAAGTAGCGCTTGCTCCTGCAACAACTGCTGCTGCAGGATCTCTAACTGTCTCTGCTCCTCCTCTAACTGGCGCCTGATGTACTCCTGGAGGCATGGGCAGCAAGGATCAAAGGAAAAAGAGAGAGAGAAGGTAAAAGAGACAGTATTTCCCAGGAGGAAGGAGAATGAGGTGGGCACCCGCATCCATCCCGCCCGAGAGCCGACACCGATCCATCGGCCCGGGCACCCTCCATCCCTGCCCAAAGAGCCTGGGGCATCCATCGCTCTGCGAGGGACCTCCGGGTGAAAACCACTGGAAAATGGCAAACGTTAACCGGGAACACCACAGAACCCCACCCCGGGAAGCAGCGTGTGGGAAAAACCTGCGTCAAGTGCCTCTACACCTGCGGGCCAGCAAGTGGATCCACGTGGAAACAAATGAGGGCAGTGGAAAGCGACACACGCAGCGCTAACAATTAAGCAATTTGCTCTCGAGTGGCAAAAAAATATGAGTGTTGACGAGAAAAATCTCTGATTAGAGGAAGAGGAATCCGCGCCGAAGGCGACGGCCCCGCTCCCGCTGGGTTACCTGCTCGTGCTCCGCGCGGCGCCGCTCCTCCTCCCGCCGCATCTGCTCCTCGTAGTGCCGCCGCTGCTCCCGCTCCTGCTGCTTCCGCAGCTCCTTCTCCCGCCTCTGCTGCTGTGGGGGCAGGAGGCACAGGTCAGCACCCCCGCTCCTCTCCCCGGCAGCTCAAAGTCCCTTTTTCTCACTGTTTTTTTGGGGAGCCACCTCGCCCAGCGACCCCGCAATGCTCCTGCCCTCCCAAGGAGATGCCCCGGCAGCAGGCGGGTCTGTTTGGGGTGGTAGAGGGGTTTGTCGATCCCACCTCATCCTCACGTGCACCGGCCAACCCGCAGCATCCTCCTGGCCAGCGCTGGACCACGCAGGCAACCCCATTTCTTCTCCCACCTGGCAGGCAACCCCATTTCTTCTCCCACCTGCAGGTGAAGCCACGTGGGCAGTGCGTGGTCCCCACTTACCAGTGTGCCCAACTGGTGGGTTAATCTGGCTCTGGAGGCAGGGGGGGCTCACCCCGGGAACCATGTGAGCCCATCGCTTTTGGGGAACTCCTGTCTCAGCCCCAAACCCACCCACAAGGATGAGGGAGGGTGCTGGGGGAGCTACTGCCTGCCGAGGGGTGAACGGGTCCCTCTTACGTTTGCTGAGACCAGAAGCTAACACAGAAGACCTAAAATCCAAGGGTTTTTCCTTTTTGAAACACAGAATGAACAGGGTGGAGGGGCTTCCCTCGCTGTCCTCAGGCCACCCCTGCCCTCTGCCTCCTGGGTCCCACCCCTGCTTGCTCTGGCTCTGTAGCATCTTTGCCAACAGCAACCCAGGGCGTTTTGGGGTGATGACGACCCACAGCCTGCTGTGAGCCTCCCGGGGTGCGCTGGGCACCCAGGTGACACCCGCACCCCCCGCTTTTAACCCAGCAGAACTCCTCCAGCTCCCCAAACCAGCCCTCTCTCCCCTCCTGGGGAGCAGGGGCTCGCAGCAACCTGCAGCAATGCTGTGCCACGAAGCAGAGGGGCCGCGGGCTGCTCCGCACCCCAGCCCCGCGGCCGGCGCATCGGCAGAGGGCACCCAAATGCCAATATTGGCTACCGGGGCTCGGCGCAGCAACATGCTCTGCGCTAACGGGGAGCCAACCCGCTGAAGCGTCAACCTGGCCCTTTTTTCTCCCTTTTTTTTTCTTCCCCGTTGCTGACACACAGCGGCGGAGCCGACTGCAGTGGCACCGGAGGGGCTGGCAACGCCGCCCGTTGGCTAAATCAGGCGGAGGGCTGGCAGCCGACGGCGGCGGCTCTGCCCGAGGCGCTGGCTGAGCCACCCGGAGACAAAGATGCACCCACTTCACACTGCTGCTCTGCAGTAAACCTGCACCCTGTGTACAGATGGATTTGACTTCTCTCTCTTTCTATAGCTAGGTATCGATACAGATATCTTCTATATCGATATCTATCTATATCTCTCTACAGATATCGACATATCTTCTGTATTGATATCTATAGATCTCTCTATAGGTAAGATATCGATATAGATATCTTCTGTATCAATATCTATATATCTCTCTATAGGTAAGATATCGATACAGATATCTTTTATATCAATATCTATCTCTATCTCTCTACAGATATTGATATATCTTCTGTATCAATATCTATATATCTCTCTATAGGTAAGATATCAATACAGATATCTTCTATATAAATATCTATCTCTATCTCTCTACAGATAGATATATATTCTGTATTGATATCTATATATCTCTCTATAGGTAAGATACCAATATAGATATCCCCCCCCCCCCCTCGATATAGATATAGATATAGATATCTTCTGTATCAATATCTATATATCACTCTATAAGTAAGATATCAATATAGGTATCTTCTATATCAATATTGATCCCTATTAGAGATATCTATCTGTAGAAATATCTAGATATTATAGACATTCGATAGACCTATCTCTGTAATAGATATCTAATAACAATAGATCCATTTTTAATATATATAATAGGTACCTATCTAATAAATAGATCTACTCTTACTAGTTATCTATTTAATATATATAATAGGTACCTATCTAATAAATAGATCTACTCTTATTAGTTATCTATTAGAGATGCTATTATTCTATTAGCTATCTAGTCTACATTCTATTCTATATCTCTATATATCTCCCTAGAGATAGATATCTGTAGATTATAGAGAGATACCTATAAAGATACATGTACCTACAGATAGCTATATAGATATTTTAACAAACATTTAAAGACGCCCCAGCTTTTCAATACAGGGAGGAGCCATCTCCTGTCTTGCTGCCAGCTCCTCATCCCCAGCCACCCTGCACAGGGATTCTGCCGACGGCCTCTAGCTCCGCGCCGGAGCTGCAGCACAGCTTTAGTGCCACCTATAGCCGCGTCTATCCGCGCCGTTCCGCTCGCCTCGGGGACGGGAAATCGCATCCAACCTGAAATAACCTGCCAGCTCCAGACTCCGGCGTGTCCCACGCCAGGCGCACTCACTCACACTGCCCACGTAAGCCGGGGATGCATGTGTTACTCCGCGCGTACGCCTGTCCTCGCCGAGCCTGACGCAAACGCTGGGCTGGTTTGTGGGGTTTTTTTGAACCCTATGTGAGGAACTGCAGAGGATACGCCGCCGGGACGTGGTACCTCTGCAGCAGTAACTGTAATAAATGGGATTTCTTGGCTCTGCCAGCCCTCCCTGACCTCCTTCGATGGGCGCCGCTGGTGATGGTCACGGCTCCGAGCACGGATCTTTTGGCCAGCGGGTTGAATACACGTTACTCTGAGCTTCCAACATCACTCTGGGTTCGGGGTGGGTTTTAATGTCGGGTTTTTAGTTAAAATAGCACACTAATGAATAAAGCACATAATGCTTGCGTAGGCGGGGTTTGGCTGGTAGGAGGCAAGGCCCTAAATGCCATGGCTATTTCCAAACTAAAAATCACCCGATTGGTCTTTATTGCCAATCCGGCAGGCTAACAAAGCCAAAGCCCTCCAAGGAAGGAGACGCGAGTGGTTTTTCCCAGGGAGGGAGCAGCACATCACCATCCTTCCAGGGGACCATCAGCCAGCAGCCCATTTCCCCACTAAAAAGCCTATTTAACCCCAGGAGCTGGGAACTGAGCCCCCCAGGCAGAGTTTTCTTTTGAAGCCAGACCTGATGCTCTTTTGGGTATTTAAAGGACTCCTGCACCCTGCCGCAGCCGGGCTCTTCAGGCTGAGGCTGTGAGCGGGATGAAACGTAGACATCTATCGAGGCCAGGAGCACAGAGCTCCCCTCCAGCTCCGCAGCGTTTTTGTCAGGTCACATTATAAGCAAGTCATTTGGCACGGCTGCCCTGCGAGCACCTCCAGCTGAACCCCGCGCCGCCGTCCCAGCCGAGCGGGGCTGGATCAGCAACAGCACAGCCTCCCGGCGCGCTCAGCTGCCTGCCTTCCCCGCACGGCCCCGCGTCGGCAGCTGGCAAACATCTGGAGAGGACCTGGCACTGCAGCGGGCGAAGCTTCCCGCAGCGCACCCACCTCCCCTCTGCTCACGCCGGTGCCGAGCTAGACATTAGGAAAAACTTCCCCAAGAGGGTTGTCAGGCTCTGGAATGGGCTGCCCAGGGAGGTGGTCGAGTCCCCATCCCTGGAGGGATTTAAAAGAAGGATGGATGAGGTGCTGAGGGACAGGGTTTAGTGGTGGGATGGCAGTGCTAGGTTAATGGTTGGACTCGATGATCTTAAAGGTCTTTTCCAACCAAAGTGATTCTATGATGACGGGGACCCTTGTTTAAAGCAGGGATTGAACTCAGTGAGATGCAGCTGAAGACTGCATGTGCAAAGTGGATGGAGAAAGGAAAAAAAAAGGAAGGGGAGCGAGATTCAAAGACCTCTATTTGCTTCCTTTTCTCCCTGTCTTCTGCCCTCCCTCTCCCACTGCGAATGCCTACTTCCCATGTTTCTCCAAGCCTGAAACGACTCTGTGTATTTACACTATCCAGATCTATTATTCATGCAAGGCGAGAGCGCCAATTAATTAGGACTGCATTTATATAACTCTGCAGGTAAAGCTACATGTAGCGGCTTGTAAGCCAGAATGGGATCTTATTTGTGCTGCACCAGAAATGACAGGTTTTAAATATTGATGAGGGAAGACACAAAGGCAAAACCCTCTGGTGGGAAGGCCCTTGGAGACCTGGCATGAAACAAGGACTTCAAAGGAGCAAGCTCACTGTGCTAGATCAGACGCACTCAGGGCTACGGGCAACCGGCAAGCTGGAGCCACCCCGTGACCCCGGCGAGCTCAGAGAGGCACCAACCCTTGCAAGAAATGGCTCCTGGAATCCTTGGCTGCTGCTTCCAAACACAAGCATGACCCAGCAAAGAAGTGGAAGGGGAATTCCAAGTGACAAATGAAAACAAATATTCTAGGTGGTTGCGTTGCTGTGACAGGCTCATTTATCTGAGCCACCAGGGAAAGAGTGACTGTGGCTGGGACATCATCTTTCCTGACACACCAAGCACTGGAGCACAGAGAGGTGTTTCCCACTGGTGGAGAAACTGGGTCAGAACTTCCCACCATAGCAAACGGGGATCTGATACGCGCTGAACCATCGCAGGATCTTTTAGCTGGGATCATTGTGAAGGGATGCTCCATGCAGGAAAAGGCTCATGCTTCAGAAACGGGGAGTTCTACATGTCTCTAACCAAATTAAAAATAGAGAGACTTAAGGCTTAGCACATACCTGTACTACAGGAGCTGCTGTAATGCAGCTCTCCTTGGAAATGGGTGCAGGACTGCTGCCAGGACCACTGCAGTGCCCCCATGCACCCTATTACGGCGAGGAGGCTGTCATCTTAATGAAAAGGTTCCTACAAGCTACAGGAGCCCTGCATATGCAGAAGAAAGTAACAACCACCATTTTACCTAACCCAAGTCTATCTATAATTAATTGCTGGATTTTTTTTTTTTTTGCATAGCTTTATAAGAGCTTCCAGTAGATGGTCTTCTGCTGGTTAACACAGAAAGGAGCTGCAGCAATTTTTTATCCCCTGAAAATCCAGCTCTGTAACGGCACCGAATGAAACCTCACAGCAAGATGCTTAGATTTGCCTTGTACGAACGTACGCTCTGACCTTCGTTTTATACCTAGAAAGGAAGAAAATCCACAACTTGGCAGAAAAATGAGGTTATGTAAACCCCTCCCTGACTACATCTGCCCGCTGCTGCCAAAGGGTCTGCACAGATATTTGTCTCGCAGGATCCCTAACGCTCCCGACATGGAGATGTGTTATTCCTAGAGCTCAGCTGGAGTTTTGGTGGTTAAATGGGTGCAGCAAGGCTCATTCTGGGCCAGTAACAAATGGAGGGTTTATTAGGGAACTATATATCTCTGCTATATGTATACATAGGGAAAAATGAAAATATATTTAAGCCTATTCACCCCTCTGCATTACACAAATATTTTCCTTAGTGCTATTTGATCTACTGATCTTTAGTTCTCTAATTTGGGGGTTTTTTTTGCAGTTACTTCTGGTGCACATTTTGAATTCACGAGACCAACTTTCTGCACGAGGGAAAAAACCAAAGCTGCAACTCTACTCCCATGAAGGTCCCGGTTTCAAAGCTAGCTTGGGGATTTTTACATCCACCGCAATTAAAGACAGCTGCAAATCTAAATCTCTCCAGCTGCCTGGAAGGAGATTCAGCCTCAAAGAAGGAAATTGGTCAGCTGTTGGAAAAGGAGACTCAAGTGTCTGACAGATGCAAGGAGGCACACGAAGGATGGCAGCAGGTCTCAGCGGCAGCATGAGGTGCATCAGGAGACCACCAGCAGCCTTCCTTACTTGACTTTTTTATTTATGCGTTTGGTGTTATTGCCAGAGCAACATTAGGAGACAGTGGATTTCCCCCCAGAAGGCCCTGAGAGCTGCTTTGTGAGAGGTTCACAAATCCTGGTTTAGGAAGATCAAGATGACAGCAAAAATGGGATTCCTTCATTACGAGCTCTGCTGGGTGAGGGAACAGAAATGGTGGGAGCTCTAACCCTGGCAGTATTTAAAAACAAGATTGGAAAACCACAAGAAAATCTACTGAAGGTCTGCTCTGACAGAGGAATGGACCAGTTATCCCACTGGGACAACCGCCTTTCCCCAGCTCCTTCACTGTGAGCCTCCAGAACAAATTAACTCCAGACATTTCTGAGCCTGGCATCCTCCAAAGTCAATCCTTTCGGTGCTGCGCTGGGGCCCGGCCGATGCACTCGCTCAGCCCGGCCACCTTCACAGCGTCTTGTTATGAGTCAGAGCTCTTCCTATAAACAGGCTAATATGCCTGGCAGGACTGAACAGGCTGCCTTAGGAGCCCCAAAGCCACCAGCTCCAAGCGCTTAGATGTCCCGGATGCTCTATTGGGTTTTAAAGGTCGACTTTATTTGGAAAATGCTGTAATCTGGCCTCTCCTCCCAGCGATCTGCTGGTAGGCACACCCTGTCTTAGTCAGACCATAAAGAAGCATGGAAGAAACCATGTTCCCCTTTAACCAAAATAAATCCAGAGCCAAGAGCCAACTGAAGTTAGTGCAAAGCTAGCGTAAGGAAACACAGAGAGGCCAAAAGGCAACAGCCTGGCTGCTGCCGAAGGGTTTGGGTGCTGATGTGATGGGTAGGAAAGCTGGACCAGCGTTGCTTTCCGGAGCAAAACTGCAGCAACACAGAGGGAGTGTGCTGGGTGCCTCTGGGCAGCGATACCAAACACGGCACGGCTGCGACAGCCGCTGTTTGGTACCTCTGTCTGGCCATCAGATGCTTCCTGCCCCAAAATACAAGGGAAGAACATAAAGACCAAACTATATCCACCACTGTCTGGCTGTGCTAGAAATACTGGGACAGCCTGGGGGGTACAACCCCCTCCCCATGTCCCCAGGCAGAGGCAGCATCCCTCCCCAGCACAGACACTGGGACTCCTCCATGAGCGGGAAGCTCAAGGGGAGGATGCTCAAAGCTGCTTGGGCAGCTCCTCTACCCCACTCCCCAAAGGAGTGACAAAACTTTCCATTTGCTAACCCCTACCTCTCTTTTTCTGGTTTTCCTACAGCAGCCCACGGCAGATGCACGACCCCTTGCAGCCGGCCACGATGGGGAGCGTCTCTCCTAACTGCCGCCGCAGCCCACCGCGTCTGCACGGGAAGGTCTGTACCTCTTCAAGGGCTCCTGCTTTAATCCTCACCATAGCAACTCGGCTACGTTTCTTGCTCACCGCACAAATGGTGTCTAATAGAGAGGGGAGCTCGTTTTTACTCCATGGCTGGAGATGCAGGAGAGGCTAAACCTGGCTAGGCAGACCTGAGAAGATGGGCACCCGAGAAGATGCTGGGGCCATCGCAGCCGCCAGCGTGGAGCTGCCCGCTCTGCCCTAACCCTGGCTGAGCCCACGGGGTGGGCAGCAGATGCCCCTTGGGTACGGTCCCACTGTCCTTCCCCACTTCTTCGACAGGGCAGGAGCATCGTCCCTTCACCAGCTTTTGCCCCAGCAGATCCCTCCTTTTCAATTTAGGTCTGGAAATTGTAAGGCAGCTGGGAAGAAGGCAACGGGTGAAGAGCCCAGGGGGATTGTTAGAGCCACCAGAAACAGAGGCATTGATTTTAAATCCTGGTTATGGTGGCATTAGCTTTTAATGACATGGGGGAAAGGACGGCGGGGGGGGGGGGGGGGGCCAGCAGAGCCCAGGGGGGGCTGCGCACAGCCGGGCCCCGCAAGGCAGTGCCTCTGTAGCTCAGGGCAGAGCTCGCCAGCTTAGCAAAGGGATTAGTCCCATTCAAAACCTGCCTGGGAAGCGGCAAAGAGAGAGAAGAATTTTCTTCGATGTGAAGAGAACGTATTAATACAGCAGCAAGCATTGTATTCATTACAGGATTGCAGCTAATCCGGTGTCCGCCTTTATCCTGCTGTTGTTCTGCTCCTGTACCGCTTGCAGCAAGCAGACTGGGACAAAGGCAGAGCCAGGCTTCCCAACGACAGCCCTCAGATCTACCAGGGCAGGGGATTTCGGGGTGCATCTACGTGCAAACCCCATCCTCTCCGAAAGCAGCTCGCCAGCTTTGGGAAGGGTGCCGGGCGCAAGCAAAGCCTGACCTACAACGTATCGAACGCCCGATGCTCCGCGCTCTGACCGCGTGACAGACCTACATATTTACCAGACTGAAAAAATACTGTGCCTGGGATTTGCCTAGGTTGGTTTTTGCCCCCGAGGGGCTCAGAGGACCACCGGGAAGAGGGGCCACACCATCGCCATCAGCATCACCATCAGCTGCCTGAAATTCCTGCCTGTCTGCGCCCCTGGCCTGGGGGCATTACCCAGCACAGCCAGAGGCAGGTTAAATGGAAGAGACACTCTGGCTGGTGCAAATTAAGGGGATGGCTGCTCTAATAGCCCATTTACTGCAAGTCCTTTTTTCAGACATATCAGTGACCTCTTCGGAAAGCTAATTTAATTACCCTCAACGTATGAACCCTTCAGTGAGACACCGGAGGGGGGCGGAGGGGGGGATGAGTTCAGTGTGAAGCAATGGCTTGCTTTGTGCAAAACCACATCAAAACCCCCAAAGGAGGAGAAACCACCCCCCCACCCCACCCCACCCCTTATTCTTTGGTGGACTGCTGCAATCCAGGAACTAAGGGCTAAAGCAAAAGCGAGCGCTTTGTGCAGAGAATGCAACTCATGGACACCCAAAGTCACCCGGTCAAATCCTGCAGCTGGATTTTAAATGGGGTGGATAATTTTATGACCGATCGCATTTGTAGCTGGTATGTTAAGACAAGGGTAATGAAATCTTATGCTTCGGGGTACATATGGATCATTGCACAAGTCAGGCAGGCATCTGCCCCTCCCCTGCAAGAGAAACTGTAATTGGCAGGAACTGGAAGGACTAAAGTTGAAATTGGGGATTAAAGGGGACGCAAGTGGCACATGGATCTGGAGAAAGGGCAAATGGAGCTATTCAGCTTCTTCTCAACTATCACAGCCCACAGCAGCAAATAACAACAACGAACTTGACAGATGCCTGGATGAGTAAGTGTTTTGCCCACCTCGACTGAATACAGCTATCACCCCAATAATGGCTAACTCTGCTCAGTAGTTCCAGGGATCCTTTGGAGTCTGGTATTTCAAGGGTTTATTTATAGCCAAGCAGCTCTATTACCTTCACAAGAGCTGGCAACGCTTACTATGGCGAGGAGAGCGGCTGGAGGCTGGTATGCAAAAACTGGTCCAGTGTAACAAAACACTTGGGGTTACCGACTAGGGAGGTTAGGACGCGACCTTCTTAAACCAGGCTGAGAACAGTCACTTGGGACCTGCTACCAGCAACCCCGCTGTTCCGCCCAAAGCCAGCCTTCGCCGGCCCGTTGCTCGGCTCTGGCCCAGTTACCTCCTCCAGCCTTCGCCGCTGCTCCTTCTGCTCCTCGATCCGCTTCTGCCGCTCGGCCAGCAACTGCCGCTTGTGCTCCTCGTTCTCCCGCTGCTGCTGCTCCAGCTGCTGCCGGCGCAGCGCCTCCGACCGCTCCTTGTTCGCCAGCTGCAGCCGCAAGAAATCCCGCCTCAGCGTCGACTCCCCGGGCAGGTTTAGGATGGAGCTGCATTAAGAGAGAAGCATCAGAGAAGATCCCCCTCTCGCATCCTTAAACCCCTTGCCAGGGGGAGTTCTGTGCAGTTTTCCGCTGTGGCTCCTCTCCCCTCCATCCCGACAGCATCCCGACAAAGTTTGGGCAGCAGCGGATGGAAGGATGGGGGGACCAGCAGGGTGAGGGAGGTTCTCCTCCCCCTCTGCTCTGCCCTGGTGAGACCCCACCTGGAGCTCTGTTTCCAGCTCTGGGCTCCCCAGTTCAAGAAAGATGAGGAACTCCTGGAGAGAGTCCAGAGGAGGGCAACAAGGATGATAAAGGGACTGGAGCATCTCCCCTAGGAGGAAAGGCTGAGGGAGCTGGGCTTGTTCAGCCTGAAGAAGAGAAGGCTGAGAGGGGATCTCATCACCACATACAAATATCTCAAGGGTGGGGGTCACCAGGACGGAGCCAGACTCTTCCCAGCGGTGTCCAGCGCCAGGACAAGGGGCCATGGGTACAAACTGAAGCAGAAGAGGTTCCAGTTGAATATGAGGAAGAACTTGTTGACTTTGAGGGTAGCCGAGCCCTGGCCCAGGCTGCCCAGGGGGGCTGTGGAGTCTCCTTCTCTGGAGATATTCAAAGCCCGCCTGGATGAAGTCCTGTGTAACATGCTCTAGGAGAGCCTGCTTTAGCAGGAGGGTTGGGCTGGATGATCTCCTGAGGTCCCTTCCAACCCTTGCCATTCTGGGATTCTGTGATTCTGTGACCACAGATGTCAGGGCAAGGCAGCAAACACAGCGCTCTGTTCACAGCTCACCAGCAATTTATTTGCTAAAGTTTTCTTTTACTTGAAGTTTCTAACCAAAGCCTCCTGTGCTGCAGTGGCACACACTATATTTAGCTGTTCACAAAGCACGTTTAGCATGAATCATTACCAGCTATTAAAATACTACATTATCTCAGTGAAATAATGGAATAACCTGATACTAATTACAATGGCTCTGAAAAATGTCACCAAAGAAAGAAAAGTTCCAGCCCTACAGCAGCACCGGGGAGGTTTCATGGTGAAGAGTTACATGGGAACAGGGAGTTACACTTGGATGTAAGGAACCACATTTTAAGGATTCTTCTTTAATTTCGCCTCACATTTTTTCCTGCATCTAAATACCCACATTCCCATGCCCAGCACCCCACCGCGCTGCAGATCCCACAGGCAATGGGGTGCCTGGGTCTTCTCCCCCAGCTTTCGGCCAAGGTGACCTGGAGCATCAGTTTATACCCACGCGCCACCTAGCAGAGGGAACACACTCTGTTCTGCCAGGGAATGGGACCAAGAGCTCTAACTGTCTTTTTTTCCATCTTTAGTTCATACGAGCCTGTAATCCGAGCCAATTTTATACAGTTAAGAGAGATGTGAGGGCAGAAATGAAATGCTGATTCTTACCTGGGCTCTCCGGAGTCATTTTCCTCCTCCTCCTCCTCGCTTCCACTGTACTCGTACTCTGTCTCATCTAGGAACAGAATTGCTCATCAGTGCCCGTTGCTGGACTCATTTGTTTTTCCAGTGGTTGAAAACCCCAGAGCTCTGAAGGCAAAACACAACTTTCTTTTTCTTGCACGACAAAGAATAAGCAGCATTATTTCTCTCCATTTTCTGTTTCTGGGGGGGGGGGGATGCAAGGCCAGGGAAGCATGGGCCGTCTCCCTGGGTGCTGGCTGGGAAGAAGGCTGAGATCCTGGCCAGAGCGCTGTGGGCAGCACCAGCACAGCGGGCAACGGCCCCAACAACTGAAGACACTGGATGTAAAGATGGGGGGTGTCCATACAGTAAGAATTTATCCCCGTATGACAGTGAGCGACCCCCTTCTTCAGGAGGGTTCTTCAAAGGGAGGTGCACCACAAGCTATTGAAGCCACAGGCGCTGGAAGGTGGGATTTAGCTACGGCTCCGAAGGCACCAACTCCTCTCTCTCTAAGCATACGCTCTTCCAATGCAAACCCATGTATTTTCCAGGCAATGAAGACATCTACATAAAAGCCCAACTGCAATGTTATGCTACATACTGTGATTTCTATGGGGATACCGTCTTTATCAGATGAAGGGAATAACAGTAAAAGAAAGGCTCACATTTATCCAATTACTCTCCATCTCTAGGGTCCAACCTTCATTTGCCAGACTAAACACATTTAATACTTCACTGGGATCCCGTTTTATTGTTTTGGTTGTAGTGAAATCTATTACAAGGGGCTGGAAGGTACACATGAAAAATTAATACCGTTACCAATAAGAGGAGAAATAGCGACATATTAATTTGCTGGATTACACAAATGAGCTTTCAAATTAAAATCCAGTTCACAAGCAGCCGAATACTTTAACAAGTTTCTTCGGCTATCTGATCTTCCTTCCAGAGGACTTTGATAGGGCCCAGAGAGTTAGCTGGAAACATTCAGTTTAATAGGTTATTCCGAGTCAACGGAATTGCTTTGGGCAAGGGTCTTATCTAGATGTTCATTTGCACAACTCCGCTCATCGCTGGTGCAGCACGAATGTCACGTCGATCAACAGACTTGGCATGAAATACGTGAGCTGGGAAAAAATCAGCCTAGCAGCTTCTCCCTCCCACATGCCAGTACGTATACATGCAGACCTAAGCTTTATACGCACGTTTTAATGAATCAAAGCTTAAGTGTTCCATGTGGAAATTACCACTTGGACAAAAGAGATACCATTTTTCAGCAGAAAAAAAAAAAGATAGATGTAAACCCACTGTTTAGCTGTGATGACAATCACCTGTAGGCTTTGTATGCGCACCGACTGTTTTGTTATGGATATTTGTTTTTGTTTCAGTGGCTGAGAGGAATCAAATCAAACAAAACAATCTGACCTCAAAATTATGAGAACTGTGGTCACACAGAAGGACCACACCAGTTTAACTCGACCAGTTCGCAAACAAAGTTAGCCACCTGAATAAGGGAAGCGGGTACTGAGACCAAGAGCAACCCAGTCCTCATTGCCTTCCTTCTTCTACCCATACGTTTTGCCCACAGGGACGCACCTAGGTCCACCCTAGGGATCTCCAAGCGCGTGGTGGAGGTCAAGGATTGCCCAGAGCGCTGCTCCTCCGCTAACCTTTCTTGCTTCTCCACTAACCTTTCTCGCCTCGCTTCTTCTTAGTCCTGTCGATGTGGTCCTTCAGCTGGATGCGGACCTGCCTTTCGTTGGGCTGGTCTCGGATGAAGGGGTGCTTCATCAGCTGCTCCGTGGTTGGTCTCTGGCTGTGGTTCTTCACTAGGCAGCTCTCAATGAAGGACTGAAACTTTTTAGACCTGGCCCAGGACACAAAAGGAAGGTATTGAAAAAAACCAAACAGGTAACTATATCGATTCTTATGTTAGAAAGCGAGAAACCTGTGGGTATTTGAGATCGTTTGGCTGCTACACAGGTCTTGCTCAGATGCAGCCTTCCATGTGGATTCACGTGACTTCTCTGTTGATGCTCAGCATGGTCTCAAAGCAGCACCATCACGTGTGCCCTTTCTCACTTTATCCTCTCCTACTCTTCCTGTGCATGCTCCTATCTATGCCTTGCTGGTGCAACTAGGAGAAACCACCATTCTGCTGAGTCTGGAGAAAGTTGGGAACCACCAGTATGACCAGGGAATCACCAAAGCCAGATGTCATCAGTGGCAACCAAGAAAATGCAAGGAAGTGCTCCTCCTCCCTTCCCTTCACCCTGTGAAGGTGCAGGTAGGGACGAGAGACAATGCATACAGATACAAACACAATTCCTTAATGGATTGCTGCCGTATTTTGTGGCCCCAGGTGGTGTTTCAAGAGATTTACCTTTCTGAAGATGAGTGGGACAAGCTAGGTTGATGGTTTGAGTGGGACAAGCCAGGTCACTGTTTTTTTCTAGATTTAACCACCCAGCATTACATGGCTTTTTAAGGATCAGGCAACCTCCGGGCGATGCTCGCTGCCTGCAGCCCTTCCCTGCTCTCTCAGGGTGAGCCCCAGCAGCATCACTGACCCACCAGGTCCTGGGGACCACCGCGTCCCGGTCCCCCGATCACGGACCCAGGCGAGTGGGATGTGCTCTTTGGGCAGCACAGCTATGGCAGAGGTGGGAACGCGGCTGCGGGTGGCAAAGCCCAGCCCCTCCTCACAGCCTGCCTTCCCGCAAACGGTTAAATTCAGTCTCAGCTAAAACCATTTCAGCCACATCTTTAATATTATAAACAAATTTCTCTTAGCCTCCAGTGTTGCATATCAAAAGTTTTCCTGGAACTAATTTCACCACATTGTAAACCCAAGAGAACAGGGATTTACAAGAAGGAAAGATGTTGACAGGCCGCTATACTCTGTGTTGCTTTAGCAAATAGGAAAATGAGTGTAAATTAATGTCAGAAGCCAACAGATACTACAGAATTGCATTAGAAATAAAACAATAATCTTTCAGGGGTTTTACTTTTAAGCTGTCAGACTAAAAGTGATTTATCTTTTAAGTACTAATCCATACAAATTGAGATGCAAAAATAAAATATGCTACTAGATCCAATTAAATCCTCCTTCCAGCTTTATTACGAGCAAATCTTCCTTCCCCACCTTGCCTCAAGAAACCCCAGTGTCTCAGTGTATTCCAGAAGGGACGATCCACGCGATGCTCCGGAAAAAATCTGCTTCTAAAATATGATTCTCCCCTGTTGGTGTGAAGCTGGAGAGATTCCGGCCCTGGGTGCATGGTTCGGAGCACCCACAAATACAGCTGAGCTGAAGTAGCTAAGAAGTCATCCTCTAAGTGATGGGTTTGCCCACCTCTTGGGGATGGGAGTCCCAGTGCCCTGCGATGCCCTAAGACACCTTTGCATCCCCGAGCTGGCTGAGCAGCTATGGAGAGGGACCAGCTCACACCTCTGGTTTTCCTGAGATCTTCCTTTCCAAAAAAGCAAGCCTGTCCAGTGGCACAGTTCAGCCTTCACCAGGGCTGGAGCAGAAGATGAGGGCTTTCTCCCTGGCTCCCATCCAGACGGACACCATCACAGGTCTCATCCCCTCCCTGGGTGCAGGTCAGCCCATCTTCACGAACCACGCGCTCCTCCAGCTCCTGGGGTTTGTAAAGCTTAAATCAATGTTTGCAAAGTCTTTGCAGCTGCTTGGATGAAAAGTGGTATCACAGTGCAAATATCACCTCATTAACAAAGAGGTCTTGTCATCTCTCATACGGCAGGGCTAAGGAGTGTTTTGGGGAACAACTTCACTAAAGTTCAAGTTCATTTGATCTGTGAAACATAGGAAGAAGGGAATAAAGCTTCGTTGCTGGCTGGTTTTAATTGGGAAAGAAAATGATACCAAAGACTCTTTCATTTCAGAGGAACACAGCACTATATTAAAAGTGAGTTCAAGGAATTTGGTAAGCAACAAAAGTATTTTGCTCTGTGGGATTTTCAATTCAGGCCAGCTCCTGTGCCTGCTTTCCCTCAGCTTTCCGTGTCTTACCCTAGAATCAGAGAATAGACTCATAGAATCATAGAATCACTTTGGTTGGGAAAGACCTTTAAGATCATCGAGTCCAACCGTTAACCTAACCCTGCCATCCCACCACTAAACCCTGTCCCTCAGCAGCTCATCCATCCTTCTTTTAAATACCTCCAGGGATGGGGACTCAACCACCTCCCTGGGCAGCCCATTCCAGAGCCTGACAACCCTCTCGGTGAAGAAGTTTTTCCTAATGTCCAACCTAAACCTGCCCTGGCGCAACTTCAAACCATTCCCCCTCGTCCTATCGACCCTCAAAGGTGCTGGAGTCACTTCACTATTTCCTCCACATACAGAAAAAGATGGTCTGCCCACTTGGTGTACTTCCATGTGTTGCTGCACAGAGAAGCAAGGATGAACACAAGGTTGAGGTTGAACCTTTCTTCATTTTGTTTTTCTTGTGTGATCTGTACCTGTGAAAACCACTGACTGCCAGAGAGCCACTGTGAAAGCCTGGTTAAACATCTCCAGTCTTCTTGGGTTGGGCTTGCAGAGCTCCAGGACCCAATCTGGCCAGGTCCAAAATCTCCAGCTGGGAAATGAGCCAAGGACAGCAAGTTTGCCCAGTGTCCCACTGAAAATGCTGAAAAAAATTGCCCTTAAGGAGTCAGTGGAGTCATACTGGCTTGGAGCTTCATCTGGGTCCTTTGGAGTTTCTCACTGCAATGAAAGCTTGGAAGATGGATATAGGTTTGAGCTGCCCGGGGTACACGTGTCCCAGCTCTGCTGTAGGCCAGAGATCCCTGCTTGCTCGTGGAGGGGTAGCACCGTGCTCCCCTGAAGGGGTTCAAAGCTGTGAGTTTCATTAAACTGAGTTCCAAAGTGATCCCTTTCTCAAAGCAACCGGGATGCCGTCCCTGGCGTGGGCAGAGACCAGCCCTGGACAGACCAACAGCCGACCCTGGGCAGACACCACCGTGGTTCAGCACCGTGAGATGGGCAAACGTGAGACGGCCACCGGCCGTGCGAGGGGAAGGTGGTGCCCAGCAACGCCCCGGCTTGCACAAAGCACGTCCCAGTGTCTGAGAGCAGGGACTAAAATACAACTGCCACCCCAGCTCAGCTTTTCCCTTGAGGAGATGGGGGGATGTTCTGCTCAAAACCTGCTTTCGTCAGCTCCCCTCTGCCTGGAAGCTGAGGAAGCTTTTGCTGAATAAACAGCACTTTTGTGTGAAAAATAAACTCTGAAGTCTTACAATCCATTTTGTGCTGTAGCCGTGAGGATAATGAAGTAGGAGACTGGTGATCTGGCAGAAAACAAGTGTATAAACCATTTTCTCAGCTGACTAATGGTGTCCTCAAAAGGCTCTGCAAGGAGAGCGAGCGCCTTCGACACCCTCTGCAGAGCCAGCCAGGAAGGTCCCGCTCCTCCTGGTTTGGTACCGGAGCGTCTGATGATCAGGACAACAAAATTAAGATGCTCTGGTCAAAGCCTGGATGAACTTTTAGGGGGCTGGTCCTAAAGCCCCAACACCATGCATCTGATGCAGAGGACTCCAAGTCCCTCCAGCTCCTCTCCCAGCAACAAAATACCTGCTGCTTCGGCACAAAGTGTTTTCAATACCTAGCAACTACTCTTCTCATTTTTTTTTTCTGTGTCTTTAACAAGATAATATACATAATTTCAAGGAATAAGGCAAAACTTCCCTCCATGAGCTCAGGACCAAGGGGCAGTGCTGTCTCTCTAACATCTGGCAGATCTCTCCTGACCAAACCACTGCTAAACCTGGGGCAGGAGAACAGCCCAGACCAAAGATGAGTGGTTTTAAGGGCTCCAGCTCCATCGGTACAGAATATACAGTAACAAAACAACATCTGCTGGGCTTCAGGAATATTTTTCCTACAGGTTTTTATTGGCGTGCCCTGCTTTTTTTTTTTTACAAAACAGTGATGTGTTTTTTCCTGCAAAATTTTAAAATAAAGCCCAAACTAAGTACAAACCTCCGCATTCCTGGGCCTTCAAGATAAACTATCCTTTCTTTGGCCTTGGTACATATTTCCACTTGAGAACGGAACCTGACTGGAAAGAAACGGGAGCCAAGCAAAGTGTCATCTGGCTTCAGGCTGCACAAACCGCCTTGGAAAAGCCGACTCCGTGCTGTGAAATGGCAGCGTTAGAGAGCGTTCCCCTCTCTGCCTACCTAAGAAGCTCTCCATCCCACGGTGCACGGCTCCTTCAGACCAAATTGCCCCTCCAAAGGAGGTCAAGACCCAAACCTGCACTCACCAGAGTGATGCTGGAGACCGTCACCAACCTCCAAAGCTATATAAACGTCAATACCAAATCCCCAGCACGCCCAGGGTGCAGAAACAAGTTGCTCCAGAGACATTTTTACAGTTGTTGAAGACTGAGAAAGAGACTCACCACTTCTTTGATTTCAACCTCGGGGCCGGGTTACGGGGAATGAGGAAGAGGGCTCTCATGGGATGCATGTCACAGAGAGCTGCAACGTGCAAGAAGAGGCATTAAATTCGTCACGGCATCTTGCAGACCCCCCCGAGCTTCCCCAAGAGTCTACACACCCAACTGGGGAGACCCACGTTTCCTCTGAAGCTACAAGACCTGCAGGGCAGGAGGACTTGCAGTGATGGCCCCCCGCAGACCCTGGCTCGGCAGCAGCTGATGTCCCCAGCCAAGCAGCGTGCGTGTCCCCAGCACCGCTGGCCCCAGCGGCAGGGACCGGCCGGGGACGCCTGCACTCCTGCAGCTGCGTGTCCCCAACCAGGCGCTGCCAGCAAGGGGCCCAGGGTACGGTACAGCTGCACCACGTGCCACCACCCCCTGCTTTATGTACTTGCATTTACCAGCACACAAGGATGGTCCCAGGATAATGCTGAAAAATCATGGCATTCTGACCCCTGCAGCTGAACCCAGCGTGCCTCTATCTGCGTCACCACGGAGGCTGGCAAAACACCAGTGCTGAGGAGCAGTTTCACCCACTTCCAGTCCTCCTCCCCTTCTTCATATGTATTTTATTCGAGGAAACTGAGTCCCAGAGCACCGAAGTGGCATGACGGGAGTCACGCAGGGTTGTGTGCCTTTGCTCGCTGCCCATCCTGTCCCCCAGGCCACGCTGCCCTGGCAGCTTTGTCCCCACGGACCCTGTGAGCTCCACCTCAGCGAGCCCAGGTTGCTTGGGAAAACCTTTGCACGGTGTTTCTTGCACAGCACCGAGCTCTGGCTGGTGCTCAGCAAACCCCAGCGCGTTACAACCCCGGGTTAATTAAAGCAGAGCAATGCATCTACTTACGGGGAGCGCCTTCTGCCATCTCGATGGCCGTTATCCCCAAAGACCACAAGTCGCTCTGTAAAAAAAAGGAGAGGGACATACGTGATGCAGGGGAGTGTGGTGACAGTGGCGGGCACGGGGCAAAGCGTGGCTCTCCCCAGCCCAGGGGGCTCAGCCCTGAGCCAGGTCTCCGTATCCTCTGAAAGCCTCCGGGACCCACACCTTGGGAGCTTGTCTCATCCTCCTGCCATGTGCTGGGGCTTTAGAAGAGGCTCCCAACCTCGCTGTTTATCCCAAGATTTATTTCAGAACCTTCAAGGTGTTTTCAGTGGGGAACACGGCCGCCTCCCAGTAGCCGCGGTGAGGACACTGCCTGGGGAGATGCTGATGACCTGAAGGTCCCCTGGTGGGGACATCTTAACGAGCCCTGCACAGTAACGAACAAATCCCTGGCTCCCGGATTAGCTGGTGACAAACTGCTCCCCGGCTTCACGGCTGGGGTAGGCAGCAAACCTGGCTGCCAGCTCCCTGCTTAAAGCAGGGTGATACATCCATGGATTTAACACAGCTCCACAGAAGACAGGCTGCCTGGAATAGAATAAAAACATGAAGCATTCGGAGATACCTCAGGGGTCTCTTGTGCTATGGACTGCTCATTAAATGGAAGCCTGAAAAGCAGCGTTTCACCAGTGGAAGGAGAAATGGGCGCTTTCATTTACCCCATTCCCAAGCCCTGCTCAGCCCACACGGTTGGTTGAGCCTCCCGAATGATCAGAGCACAGGCTATGCACCTATTTGGAAAACTCTTTCATATCATACTCGTATAGTGATTCCTTCCATTCTCTCCCTTGCAAACAGGCATCTCCCTGCAAGAGAGCGGTGGCGAGCCCCCCTCCAGCACCTCCTCCCCAGCCCACCCCACCGCTGAGCTGTGGCTGCTCCTCCTGGCCTGGTAACGAGCCCCAGAGGATGGCTCGGCTCTCCCGGACAGCAGCGGAGGCAGACACAGTACGTGCCCGGCGAGAGAAAACGAGCACCTTCCCTAATGGCAACTTGGTTTTTTGGCAGAAGGCGGCTAATTCGTTATTCTGGACACCGCGTACAGGGCTGCTAACGATTCACAGCCCGCTGCATGGGGAACAGGACCCAGACTAATTCGGGTGCCTTCATTTCAAGCGCAGCCCCTGACAAGTCTGCAGGGGGGTGGAGAGACCTGCCCGAGACGGGAGGGCGGCCACGGCAAGGGCAGAAGCTGGGGTGCACGGGGGACCAGAACACGCCTGACGCTACGTAGCTGCAGCTGGGGCTTGCTGGAGACCAGCTAAACTCCAGTTAGCACATCAAAACCAGTAAACGTTGTAAACAGGTACATCTCAGGGTGGAAGGGATGGACTCTGCCTTCCACCCTACCTCCCGCACCTCCAGCTCTCACGTCTTGCTCTCCCTGCTCTCTGCCATGTCCCTGCAGTCCCACTTCAGTTTCCTCCTCTCTGTTGCCAGAGCTTCCCTTTCCAAACTGCCTCTGAACCTGCAGTTTAGCAAGTAAATCCCAGAAAGGTTGTTTTCCCCAGCAGAGAGCCCCAAAAGCTCAGCCAGAGCTAGAGAGAGCCTCTAGGGACCACAAGCACCTTCTCACGTACTCCATCCAGGAAAGACAGCTTGGATTTTCAATTTCAAGGCACTTTTCCTCATTTTTAACTCAAGTTCTTCCCTAACAAATGCCGTCCTCGCTACACATCTTTGTACCTGCTTAAAAATTCTCTCTCAAATCTTATTTCCAGCCTCATCGCAGGACACTCTCATCCCTTCTTTGTCTCTGTTCAGCTGGGATTTCTGCTGCATACTTAATTATCGCAGTCTTTCCACATGATTCAGCACACATGACCCCTTCCCTTTGGGTTGCCGCTGAACTCCTTCCAAATTCCTAGTGTGTCTTTCCGTATCGAGGTGCCCAGTATTACATGCAAGGTGCCAAGTGATCTTAAGGCTGGAGCAATACAGAAAGGGATTATCACCTCTCTCAGTCTCCCAGAGAAAGCAGAAAGCTCAGCAGGAAGCACACCTTTTATAATGAACTGGAATTCAGGGTTTGGTTTTTTTTTGGGGGGGGTGGTGGTGGTGGTGTTAATTTTTGAGTCTGAAAAGCTTTTCAGTCCACCCAGCAAAAACACGCCATGCTAATACATTTAGAATCGTGTAGAGTCATTTAGTTTGGAAAAGACCTTTAAGATCATCAAGTCCAACCATTTTTGCATTTTGCATTGTCTTGGCTTGGGAAGGGAAGCAAACATCCTTCCCCCCTCCCCGCTTTTGATTCTAAGCTTCTTGACAAGATAACTCTAAAGAAAAAAGGGAGACCGGCTGGGGGAAAAACCAACAAATGACCTCAAGAATGTGGGGTTTCTATTTGTTCTTTTTAAAGAGGTTTATTTTTGTGAGGAGGTATTTACTGCCTCCCTCCATAGATTACGCAGGCATCTCTTTCTGGCTAAGAAAACAGTGAGATCAGAGGCTTTTTGTCCAACAGATTAAGCCTGCGAGGATTCCTTTTTTCACCCTATAAATCTCATCTTTTGTATTCACTATTTTAAGCCAGTCGGCTAAACCGAGAGAGAGCATCTGATTTGCATCCCCTTTAAAAAAAAAAAAAAAAAAGGTAATTTCTATTTCCCCCATACACACTTCAAAGCAAGAGCATCAGGTGCAGGGATGCGACTTGGGGTCCGGACTAATGTCCAGTGGCTCCCACATCACCACGAGCTCCAAACCCACCCTGCAACGAGTGTGTCGGCAGCAATTGGCCTTCTGTTTGATACCCCCAGCCAAGGGAAAATGGTCAATGCCAACTTCAGAGACAGAAACGCCCGGCTCGCTACGAGCGTTTGATCCTCAGGGACAATAGAGGGATTCTGGTCCTGGCGCTCGTGCGTCAGTCAATGGCATATTAAGTGCCCTAGTTATTCTGGAAAGAGAAAAAAAAAAAAAAAAAACCTCAGGGATTTCTGTGGGTAAAAAGTAGCCTATGAAGATATCAGCCCCTTTTCTTAAGAAAATAATAATAAAAAGCTGCGATTAATTAGAGCGTTGCACCGAGGCTGTCAGCGGAGGGCAGCTAGCGCGGGCTGCAGCCCTGCTACGGAGCGCTGCCATCAGCAGAGCCGAGGAAGTGCCTGTTGTAATTGGTTAATCAAAGAGAATTAAGTAATTGCAGATTAGACTATTTCTACATGTCCTTATCATTAACGATTTATGCAACCCGGAGTCTGAACTCCGACTGGAGAGCTGCTCTCTGGCAAACCATCAGTTCAAAAGTTGACCGATGCTCTTCTTTAATAGCGGCGATACCAAAGCATCACTTGGTTACTCAAAATCCTTCACCTCTCAAAAATTTCTCCGAGGGGTTGGTAATTGCACCCCAAATTGTACCACGACAGCGGGCTGCTGTGCTGTTATACTGCAGTGTCCTACTGCTAGAAAGCAGCTACCGAGCTCCACGCCAGAGGGTCTCAAAGTCCTTTCTACCTTGTAAAGTGACCTCTCAGCATGCACACCAACAGAGGAACAAGCAGCTTTATTTATGTCTCAGCTTCTCCCCCAAAAGCCCACACGTCTTGCTCTGCTCTCTGGACACACTCAATGGACCTTAGAGGGTCTGGAGCTAGAAATTCACGTTCTGGATGCTTCAGAAAACCAAGGGACAAAACCCAAGAGACAATTCTTACAGATGTGCATCCAAAAAACTCGTAGCAAGGGAGAAACAGGATAAAATACATTAAGCTCTCCTTGGTTTAAGCATCGGACCTCGCTGTAGTTTGAATGGGTAGGTGGGACTCATAGCCCTCCTGCTGACCCATTGCATGGCCCCGGGGCTCTGTGCCACATTACAGCTCAGCAGCGATGCTGTGCTGCCACCGCTCCAAAAATAAACTTCAAACAGGCAAGAGAGACACGTGAAAAGTAGGTCAGCCCCCCAAACGTCTGGTTGTGTGGCAGCCTTCTTCAGATCTCCCTGCAAATACCAGCCTGCAGGCCAGAAGACGTGAATTTTGCCCTTCCTAAACCTGACCTGGCTCTCCCCAGAGTAAACACAGCAAACACCGCGTGTTTGACTGTAGTATTTAAACACGCGGCACCGAAAAGCAGGCTAGCAGGTACGAAGCCTCCATCTGACACCCCTCCCAGCGCAGGGAAAGACTTCTTCACAGAAAATTTGGATACGTGAACAGCACAACAAATATTCCCCCCGTTGGACTTGAACTGGCATCTCAAAATCCGCCAGCCAGAACGCAGGAGGAGACCACGCCGCCTGTCAATATATTCTGCAAAGCTGCAGGAATACACTAAAAATTCCCGAGTGCTCAAGTACACGGTACGGGGGGCATAAAATCTGAGATCATACCAAGCACCTTCTTCAGCTGTTTACGATCACAGCTCTCACTGATGAGTGCTGCTTTAATTCCTTGCCTACGTTATTTGTGAAAGCGCTAGACTCTGCAAATATGACATCTGCAACGACAGAGGGAAGAGTAGGAAGATGCTCGTTTAGGTACCTTGAAGTCGTAAGTGGCATCGGGATTTTCATCACAGGCAATGACCTCGGGGGCCATCCAGTAAGGTGTCCCAATGAAGGTGTTTCTCCTGCCCACCGTTCGGTCCAGCTGCGCGCTGACGCCAAAATCCACTGTGGATCAGAGAGACAAGAGGGCATCGTAAGGTCGGCGAAAACCCGAGCAACTCTTCTGCTGGCTGCAAAACATTAAATTCCTTCAGACCAACTTCTCTGCACAGTCAGGAGAGAAAGATGGGGCCAGAGACATTCCTGTTTGATCTCTGCTGGGATCGACAGAGGTCAGTCAAGGACGAACCTGATCATTTGATGTCCAGGTTTTGTAAGAAACCCTGTGCCTTTTCCTCCTTGCCAGGAGGCGATGAAAAGAAATCACAGCTCCTCATACTAATGAGAAACAGGGTTAGCAACATGAATAAGCAACAGCCTTTGTTCCATGCCTCCTCATTTGAATGAAAGCCTGCCAAATATTGGTAGGAGCCTCACTTTCCTACCTAAATTCTTGCTGGAAATGGCAGAAATGCAAAGGACTTTAGGAACTAAGGGCCAAGGACAAAGGCCCATAGGGAGATGTCAAGCAGAGCGCTGCAAAATGAAGCAAAAACTGATGAAATCAAATCAATGAGAGAATACTCTATGGTCCGCTAAGTTCACTTTGCGCAACACAGTGCTTGGAGATTTGCCCTGGAGAATTTCCCCTTGGAGGGGAATCTTCACCAGCATAAAGCCAAACGAGCTGGTGGTGCCATCTGTTAAGCTGGGGTTTTATTCTGCTGTAAAGACAGAGGAGATACACGGAAAAACAAGGCTTGCACCTTGCTTTACCAGTGTAAGGGATTTTTCATCACTAGTATAAATTAGAACACACCAAGACAGCCTTAATAACATTGCTGCTGGACAACTGAGGGTATCAGCACACCCATCATCACACCATGGGTGGTGAAACACTGGCATGGGTTGCCCAGAGTGGAGGTGGAGTGGGTGGAGGCCCCATCCCTGGGACCATTCCAGGCCAGGTTGGACGGGGCTGTGAGCAACCTGATGTGGTTCAAGGTGTCCCTGCTCCTGCAGGGGGGTTGGGCTGGGTGGCCTCTAGGGGTCCCTTCCAACCCAAAACATTCTGTGATTCTGTGATCTCTGCTGATCTGCTGTCTTCCAGATGATCTTCACGTGAATGCCTGGTCTTCTCCAGGGTGACTAACATTGAGCATGAAATTCCGAGTAGTCCTTGCAAAGTAAGCTCTCTCCAATGGGCTGGCTTGGAAAAAAAATCTGGATTATGTGACACTAAATTGTCTGGACTATGACCCCATAGGACGCTACTATGAAGGCGTAAGGGAACAGCCTTCGATGATGGCTGGCGACGCACAGAGGCCAGTTTTCAGTCCGGGCCATGAAAAAATGGTCTTGATTGCTTAACCTGTATCTGGTGGCGAAGCTGCCCAAACTACCTGTCTGAACAGAAACACAACTGCAAGCGCATCTTTGCATGCAGAGCTTGGCCATCAACCGCTGGCAGTTTATTGCACAGCACTTGCTCAACACCCAAGGTCACGTTAGTGAGGCTGGCACAAGAAAAAACGCAGAATGGCTCTGAGTATCCATCCCCGTTCTCCAACTCATGTACAAGTCAGTTTTGCCGCTTCTCGCCAGCCATCCCACCTGCAGTTTCCAAGAGCTCTAACCCACTCTTACCTAGTTTAACTTCTGCATTTTCCGTCAGCAATACATTCTGTCCCTTGATGTCTCGATGAATTACTTTGTGCTGGTGTAGATGACTCAAGCCCTGGAGAATTCAGAGAAAGGTTAGAGGAATCCAAGTTCAAAGCATGTTACATTCTGACATTCCTCCTCAACCAATTACACTCTGGAAAGGGAAGATTCACTGTTGGAGTTAAGCACTTGAGAACGCCTTTGTTTGTCATGCACGCAAAATACCGTCCTACGTCACACGCTGGGAGGACATGCCCGGAAAGTGAGATGCCCACCAACGGGCTACGCCTGCCGCAGTGGGTGCTCTCCGTAGCAGGAGACGGGAACCATCAATTCTACAGGGATTAAAACCGACCTTTCAGTTTCTGCAGGAACCCATATTAACCCAAATTCCTCCGTATCTCTAGACATATTCCCCCCATGTGCTGCCTTGCCTTAGGGAGCCATTTCCGTGGCAGAAACAACAGAACGGTTTTGTCTCCTTTTTTTATTTCCATCGTCCAGAAACTGAAGAAAACAATTCTCTTGTTATATTGGTCCAATAAACAGGACTTCAATACACTGATAAGCTTGTATTAAAAAAAGCTACCATGCAAATACAAATATTGTAACTTGCACATATCCCTAATGGAGATATAGCTCAAATTAAAAGCCTGTCTCACAGACTAAAGGTAAACTAGCTTTTCTGCTGTGCTTTTTTATTAGCTCATTAATTTTTTTTTTTGCAACCTACATTTTTATTTCAGTCACTTATTATTTCAGTTTCAAAGTAACATCCAACTATATTGCCAGCTCAGTAAAAATATGGATTACTTCAAAAACTAATTTTGCATTAGGTTTACATTTCACATTAAACATTCATATTTGAGGAAGAAAATAATTTCTGCTATCGCTACTGGTAGTTATTAGTCATTTCACGCTCGTTACCTTGGGACAACAATGTGGAATAGATCCTATCTGTTCAGGAGCCTTTTTTTAGCCATGTTGTACCTGGTTAGAGGCACCTTTATGCACTGGAGGCAAAGCAAAAATTTCATTGAATTTCAAAAAAACCTTTAACGGCGCAGGATCTAGCCTCGTGTTAGAATTACAACCGGGCCTCAACGTCTGGATGAAGCATGAGCCACCTTTGGCAGCATGAAGGAGCCTTTCATCACCTGAAACCCTACGGAGGTCACCAACCAACTGCCCCAACGCGTGGCCAAAACGCGAGCGATGGTGGCCCTGGGACATGAGCCAGTGGCTGGGTTCTGACTCGCTGCCAGGGTGTATTTTAAGAAGTAGGCTCACAGGGCTCAGACATTTAAAATAAGCCCGTGCAACTGTAGTTTCCTGGCACGGAAAGCAGTGTCCGTACAACTGATGAGCCACAGCGCCAGCGTCTTCTGCACATCGGGTTGATGCAGACGGTGGCATTTGGGGTCAAGAGAAGTGCTGTGTCACCCCTGGATGCCAGCGGCAGCCTCAGCAGCAGGGTCAGACACAGCCATATGGAGCGGTCATTTTGCCTTCTATTCCTGGAACGGCTCTTTTACAGTTCTCCTTCACGCACCCCATCTTTCTGTTTTCTCCTGAACAAACTCTCGGTTCACAGAGTGATGGATTTTAACGTCGAAGCAACCATTACGATGACATCATCCGACCTCAGCTGTGCAAAACGCAAGCAAGCCACTGCTGAAGCTGCCATCTCCCACTACATGGAACTCTGGCATGGCCCGTTTTAAGACATTCCAGTCAAACATCTATCTTGTGGGTATAAAAGCTGCAGCATCCTCATTAAAGCCAGAGACATGTGTTTTTAATAAAACCTGGGGTGCTTTTTAGTCATGAAGACTCTTTCCACCGACTGTATCAGTCATAGAATCATAGAATCGTCTAGGTTGGAGAAGACCTTTAAGATCATCAAGTCCAACCGTTAACCTAACCCTGCCATCCCACCACTAAACCCTGTCCCTCAGCACCTCATCTATCCTTCTTTTAAATACCTCCAGGGATGAGGACTCAACCACCTCCCTGGGCAGCCCATTCCAGAGCCTGACAGCCCCTTCTGTGAAGAAATTTTTCCTAATGTCCAACCTAAACCTGCCCTGGCACAACTTGAGACCTCACCTTTCTGTTAACTGAAAATATAATTCTAATGTAAACGAATCTTTGCCCTATTAATACTAAAGGAAATTATATTTTTGTCGAAGGAAAACGAGGGTTAAAAGTCAGGGAACTAACACAGCTAAAGGGCATTAAATAGGGCTTATTTATTATGCATGATACAAGCACATGAATCATTCATGCCTACCGGCACCGAAGAGGCTCCAGCTCGTGGCAGCGCAGCAGCCACGAAGCCTGCAGAGCCAAAGGCTCTCCACATCCCCCGAGCAGCGAGTGCAACGCTCCAACAACCCCCAACATTTAGCTCCCTCTGGACACGTACCCGTAAAATCTCTCTGCAGATGTAGGCGATCCACTCCTCCTTCAAAGTGTTCCCCTTCGTGTTCTTGATGAGGTCGGTGACAGAGCCCGCACCACAGAACTCCATCACCAGCTGCCAAACGAACAAAAACGCAATTAGTGCAGTGACACCGACAGCATCCTCCGGGCTGCCCGACGCCAGGGTAGGACCCCGACGCTGGCAAGGCAGCTGTGGGGCCACCATGGCGCTACGCAGAGCCACCAAGACGTAATCTTGAACCTATCACTTCTTAATCCATGACGGTTTTGTTATAAAAATGAAACAAGAGAAGGCTGGAAGGCTTGAAGGGCTTGTTGCTCTCCAGAAGGATGGAAACAAGAAACAGGCATCAGCCCAGTGCTGAAAATCAGCAGAGGAAATTGGAAACCTTGAAATATCAGACCTCAACGCTACATGCCCTACTCTACACTTACGATCAATGTTCAGTATCAATATTTAGCATCAACAGCAACACAAGCAAACTCCACCTCTCGCATGTAAGTTCTTCAACTCTGAAAATGTGAAGACAACACGACACATGTTTGAAAGCTTCCTACAAGGTTAAAAACAAGGTATGCTTTTCAATTATTTTTTTTTTTTACCAGAAGGTCATTGCTTTTGACCACATTTTTGAGCAGGAAACTTGAGGGGAAGCCTGCCGTGCGGCTGCAGCTGGAGTCCTGCTGCTTGGGTTGGTTCAAAGCAGACTGGGCACCACTGCTCGTACCAGAAAGTTTCCCAATATCAAATATAGGAGGACAATGATCTAACCCAGGCCCAAACCTAATCTTGCCATTGCGTGACTGTGAAATAAACCTTGTAAAAATAGCACGGGATGCGAGTCTGCTCCCTGGGACATCACGGATCCCCAGGGTGTACAGGAGCTGTCACAGCATGCTCCAGAAAGGGAGCACAGCCCGCGTACGCAACAAGCCTCCTCCAAGACCTGTAGAAGTGTTTCTCTCAGACATGAAACCACGTTTTCCAGTGAGATCAGCTGGCTACTAAAGGATATTCCCTTACAAGTCGTGCCTTGCCAGATTCTTCAATGTGCATGTTTGAAGTTTCTTATCACATGAAGCTTACACGGCATTTAATGTTCTCCGAGCAAGTCACATCACTTTATTAAAAGCATGGGCCAAGAGGAGAAGAGAAAGAAACAGCAGAAGGGTTACTTCTAACCAAATTGCTCAAATGCAGTGATTTGAAAGACTATAATAAGTAAACAATCATAAAATCCAGAGTACTGCTACAAACCTTCAGGCTAAATAAAAACTTGAGCAGACTATACCGTAGCTGGCTTTGACCATGTTCCTACCTTTAGTTTTGATATTAAGCGTCTCTTCTCTTCCTAAACTGACAGCTGAAAAATTCCTTGCATATCCCCATTACGTCAGGAAACTGGCTTCAAGAAAGAGACGCGTGACTGCCCAAAGCCAGTCCTGTGCAAAGGCAAGGAACGCTGCCGCAGCGCTGGTGGCTCTTCCACCCAGCAGGAGACCAGCGATCCAGCTGGGTCACTGGGACACAGCCTAAGTCGTGGGCTGCTCATTGCTCACTGAACGGGGAATAATGGAACAACCAGTTTCAAAGTCACTTTTCCTCTCTTTCTTCCCTTCGGATGATTGACACGTGTAAGTCTCTGCACATGTTTCTGATTAAATGAACGTCTGGGATACCACGGCAGCAAGCACGGAAAGGAAAACCCTGGATAGCTGAGCCAGCTACAAACACTTTCCAACCCAAAAGGCTGACCCGCTCCAGCCCCCTTCCATGGAAATTCATCCACCAGGGTTTGGAGGAGGAGGAAGAGGAAGGGCATGCTACGCTACGTATGGCAATCATAACGTTCAAAAGAAGGTGGAAGAAATCCCATTAAAAGTACACCGTGCATCCATTAATTCACAGATTATCTTTATGGTGCTGGCAGTTCGCTTGGTCCTCTACCCTGTCCTTGAATTTCCATAGAGTGAAGATTAATTTTGCACCAGGAGGTGAATAATACAGCCACCTGCTGATGTATCCCGAATCAGTAATTGTGAAGCCTCCTGGAGATTAAAGGAAAAAACAGAGAGAGGGAAAGAGAAACTCCCACGGGGAGTGTTTCCAACTCGGCTTTTTAAGAGCTGCACAGTCCCGTAACATCCATAGGAAAATATCCAGCACCAGCAGATCTCTGGCAGCACCAGGAGGCTCCAGGTCCAGCTGGGCAGGGGCCAAGGGGCTCAGCAGTGCCCACGTGCCGCTAACAGTAAGGCACTTCCCGAAAGCTCTGCCACGCGTTCTCCAAGAAAACGAGCAGCAGAAAGGTGACGAGGCTGCCTGAGTATCCCCAGCCACAACGGAGAGCTGATGGACACCCAGTGTGAAAAGACACCGTCTCCAGAAGGTTTGGATGGAAGGGGAGGAAAGCCGGCAGCGTGCTGCTGCGGCACTTGGCCGCACTGCGATCCCCTTTGGTCCTCAGGTGGAAGGATGCTACAGAAGTCCCGACTACAGCTCGCACAACGCAGCCTCCAAAGGGAGGAGAAGCAGAGGATGGCTGAGGAACAGATGATGGCCAGGCCAAGAGGAGACCTCACCCACAGTGCAGCGTCCTGCTGGGCGACCAACCCCAAGAGCGAGAAAGGCACACCAGAGCAGGTACAGGAAGATGAACAGGTCTTCTCAGAGGACTCGAAGACCTGTTCAGCCAGTCAGGGGGTGGATGGCTATGGGATATGAGTATATATGGTCAACAGCATGGACAGGTAAGCACCAGAGAGGGAGAAGAACAAGGTAGATACCGGCGTAATAGCAATATATCAACACCCTAAGGGTATATTTAGATTGGAAACCAACAAACAGCCTTCCAGGAGAAAACAAGAGGGAACAAAAGTTCCAGCTGATTTAAGGATGGAGCTTAGCATACCCAGGAAAGCCTTCAAATGGGACTTACACCAAGATACGGTCTTGCCGGTCCCATGTCTCTAGGCAAACGCTTTGCCCTGCACACGCTCGCATCATTACCAACCTTGTTAAAGGAAGACGTCACGATGGGGTAAGACAATAAACTTGAAGTGCAGATTGAATTTTTATTAACCATAATTAAAATTTTCATCAAGATGGAATAAAGGTAAGATCATCTTCTGAAATTTAATTTGCGAGGCCATTTATTGAGGAAGTATTGTTAAATACAGTTCATTTAGCATTTACTTAGCTTTTCGTATCTGAGTGACAGCAAACTTCATAAGCAAGGCAAATTCAGAAACAGCAGCTGTAAATCTCTGTGTCCTGCTGTCTCACAGGTTTTTTTTTTTGCTTAAAGAACCTTTGCAGCTTTCAAATCAACCACCACACACCCCGATTTGGGGATGGGCCAGTAAGACCTCTGTTCCCATTGCCCTTGGAAGGGCTCAAACCCAAGCATCCCCAGTACAGAAACCCCAATCCAGCTAATGGTGAACAGCTCCAGCTTGTCCAGAGGAACCCCCCCGAAATCCTCCAACCCCTTTATTCTGCACACTAAATCCTTCTGTGTTGCTGTTGCTCACACCATGAACAATTTGACTTCTCTTTTACAGAAAGCAAGCACGCAAGACCCCCAGGTTAAATACTGCTGGAAATCCTTCTTCCTGCTGTGTGTGTAAAACAGAACCCGGGTGCAACGCAGCCCCGCATGCCCGGGCCACCCAAGCCTCCCGTCCCAGCCCACAGCCTGGCTCCCTTGCACAAGGGTCCCCCACCACACACATCATGGGCCTTAAAGCATTAAAAATAAAACAAAATCATAGAATCATAGATCATAGAATCATAGAATGTTTTGGGTGGGAAGGGACCCCTAGAGGCCACCCAGCCCAACCCCCCTGCAGGAGCAGGGACACCTTGAACCACACCAGGTTGCTCACAGCCCCGTCCAACCTGGCCTGGAATGGTCCCAGGGATGGGGCCTCCACCACCTCTCTGGGCAACCTGTTCCAGTGTTTTACCACCCTCACTGGAAAGAATTTCTTCTTTATATCTAATTTCAACCTACCCTGTTTCAGTTTAAAGCCATCCCCCCTTGTCCTGTCCCAGCTGGCCCTGCTAAAAAGCTTGTCCCCCCCTTTCCTCTGGGCCCCCTTGAAGCCCTGACCGGCCGCACTCAGCTCTGCCCGCAGCCTCCTCTTCTCCAGGCTGAACACCCCCAACTCTCCCAGCCTGGCCTCATAGCAGAGGGGCTCCAGCCCTCAGATCATTTTAGTAGCCCCTCGGATCATTTTAGTAGCCCTCCTCTGGCCCTGCTCCAACAGGTCCATGTCCTCCTGGTGCTGAGGGCTCCAGAGCTGGACGCAGGGCTCCAGGGGGGGTCTCCCCAGAGCAGAGCAGAGGGGCACAATCCCCTCCCTCCACGCTGGCCACGCTTCTCCTGATGCAGCCCAGGGTAGGGTTGGCTTCTGGGCTGCCAGCACCCATGGCCGGCTCATGCCCAGCTTTCCATCCACCAGCACCCCCAAGTCCCTCTGGGCAGGGCTGCTCGGCAGAGCCCTTCATGTGGTGGTGGATCAGCAAAGCTGATGCCCACTTCAGAAACAGAAATTGCGATCGAATCGGTATTAAGCAACGCCTAAAATATTCGGTAGCAAGGTAAGCGCCGGTCGTAGGTGCCTGTGCCACCGCGGGAGCAGGCCGCCACGCCACAGCGGCACGCCCGGGCGGGAGCAGCGGGGCCGGCGCCGCTCCCACGGCAGCGTCAAACCACTCTTGCACATGTTCCAAAATAAGGGACTTGCCTGCACCCCCCTGCCCGCCGAGGCCAGCCGAGCAGCCCCTGCCCCCTCGGGAGCCGGCGGGGAGCTGGCAGCACGGCTCCCGAGCAGGCTGAAAGCTTCGGGCGTGAAGGATGGCAGCGAAAGGAGCGGGGCTCGCGGCCTTGCGGCGTTGACAGCACTGACATCGCTTCGGAGCGAGGACGAGATGGCGTTGGCTTACCCAGCCCCACCGCAGCCGCTCTGCCAACCCCGGGCTCTCGGTCGGGGGCCGGAGGAGCAGCCCCGCTCCCTCCTCATAGAATAGAATCATAGAATCACCTTGGTTGGAAAAGACCTTTAAGATCATCGAGTCCAACCGTTAACCTAACCCTGCCATCCCACCACTAAACCCTGTCCCTCAGCACCTCATCCATCCTTCTTTTAAATACCTCCAGGGATGGGGACTCGACCACCTCCCTGGGCAGCCCATTCCAGAGCCTGACAGCCCCTTCTGTGAAGAAATTTTTCCTAATGTCCAACCTAAACCTGCCCTGGCACAGCTTCAAACCATTCCCCCTCGTCCTATCGTCCATCACCAGGGAGAAGAGACTGACCCTCACCTCTCTACAGCCTCCATCAGGCAGTTGTAGAGGGTGATCAGGTCTCCCCTCAGCCTCCTCTTCTCCAGGCCAAACACCCCCAGTTCCCTCAGCCGTTCCTCGTATGACTTGTGCTCCAGAGCCCTCACCAGCTTGGTTGCTCTCCTCTGGACATGTTCCAGCAATGCAACATCTTTCTTGTAGTGAGGGGCCCAAAACTGAACACAGTATTCAAGGTGTGGCCTCACCAGCACCGAGTACAGGGGCACGATCACTGCCCTGCTCCTGCTGGTCACACCACTCCTGATACAAGCCAGGATGCCATTGGCCTTCTTGGCCACCTGGGCACACTGCTGGCTCCTATTCAGCCGGCTGACAACCAGTACCCCCAGGTCTTGTTCCACCAGGCAGCTTTCCAGCCACTCATCCCCAAGCCTGTAGTGATGCATGGGGTTGTTGTGACCAAAGTGCAGGACCCGACACTTGGCCTTGTTGAACCTCATACAGTTGGCCTCGGCCCATTGATCCAGCCTGGCCAGGTCCCTCTGCAGGGCCCTCCTCCCCTCAAGCAGATCAACACTCCCACCCAGTTTGGTGTCCAGTTTGGACACCAAACTCCAGGACTGCAAGGCTTGGGCAGACTGGAGAGAATTACAGCTCAACCGTCCCCTCTCAAATGTTTCATGATTTAATTCCTGCCACGCGAGGTATCAGCAACCGCCCCAAACTACTCCTCAGTGCTTATAAGCAGATTAAGAGCGCTCCTGCTCCGAGCTGCACCGGTGCACCCCTGCTCCATCCATGCCCCATTCCCAGCGGAGCCCCGCCACCCCCGGTTTTGCTCTCCAGATGCCTGCTACGGCTCTGTCCGTCCCACCCCGCAGCGCTTCAGCGGGCCCCCATGGCTCGCCGTGGTGAAAAAGCGCGTTACAACTACACGGCGACGGCCCCGAGCGTTGCGCGGCCGCAGCGCTGCCATCCCGACATAGCCTCCGGCCCTAAATCACCCCCTAATTCCGTCTTCCCCCAAACTGCCCCAGATTACCCACTGCGGAGGACGCACCGGAGGCCGCCCCACCGGCTCTGTCCCCGTGGGGTCCCTGTCCATGCTCACCACGAGCAGGTATTTGGCAACCTGCCTGTTAGCAATTTTCCCCCCCACCACCCCGTGACGAGAGATGCAGCTCCGGGCGCAGGCAGGGTTGCCATGGCAGCCATCCATCGGCATCCAGCACCATCCAGGGTGGGCTCTGCCCCGGGGGCTGCTGCCAGCCACCCCTGGGCAAGCCCCAAACCCGGTGCCGCTGCCCACGCGTGGCCAGGCTTCTCCGTTAGTGGCTTCGCTGTACCGCAGGCAGCTCGGGGAGGTGACCAACACCCAGCACAGCGGCATCCCTACGGCCCTGCGGATGCATACGGTGTGTTAATGTATGGGAATGAAGCGGAGAGCCTCCAACTTCCAGCAGCCACTGGGGCAGGCAATGTGCTGGGGAGGGGGGTCCTTTGGGATGGGGGTCACCTCCCCCATCAAGTCCACACTTCCTAATGAGGGCCCCATCTTCCACCGCCAAAAAACCAATCCCCAACAATCTCAGAACACGCCCCTCCACATTACACACAGCCCTGTAGCCTACACCTTAGATCTGAGACGTATAGGGGGGAATTTAATGAGTTTAACTCCGAGAAGCAGCCGTTAACGAATTACCTGGGTCCTCACCATCCCCTGGGTCATTTCCCCAGTTCCTGCAGACCACTCTTGCACCACAGGCTCTCCTGGCCAGGACCCCCTTGTCTCAGAGATGGGTACAATCCCTCCCAAAGGACCATAGCACCCCCAGAAAGAAAAAAAACCAACACTTTATCCAACATAGGAACAAGGCTACCTCCAATTTTTTAAATTTTTTTTTAAATGTCCCATAAAGGTTGTCCCTATAATTTTTACTTCCTTTTTTCCCCTAATGCATAAGATTTGTGATGCACATCTCCATTGTCATCTGCTTAAAATATCCTCCGTGCAGCTCTCTAATTTCAGGAAAACTCACTTGTTTAGTAAGCTCGTCGTTCAGGGCGAGTGGCTGCTATCGAATGGAGCAGCAGCACCGAAAGACCCGCTCGTCACCGCGGCAGAAACGATGACAATACTTCATGTCAGAAGCCCGCCGCGTTTCTGAGAGATCTTAATCTCCCCTGAAAGAGCTCCCTGTTTTTTTATTTCCGTATCAGCCTCCTGAATGTCGATAAAAAGAATTACTTGGGCATTATCAGAAACCGTTTTATTTCAACAAAGGGCCAATGAAAAATAAACAAGCCTTTATCTGCGCGGCAAGACTGATAGAGTTCGCGCAAGTCCTAATTCAATCAGATCCTGAAACAACAGCTATTTAACACAGCGACACCGGCACCGGGCTTCAACGCTGCCCTAACGAAGGCAGGGTCGGACCAAACTGCCGGTCAGACGCCCACGGGCGCTGCAGGCTGCCGCTCCGCAGACGTAGATCAGCAGAGCCGAGCTCAGAGCACAGCACAGTAATTTTAATTAATTTTTCATCCCCCTTACGGCAGCACCTGGAGCCCGGACCCGCGGTGCCCGCTGCCTGGCCCCCGCGAGCATCCGCTGCCAGTGAGGAGGTGGGCTCTGACGCTCCGGCTGTTTCCCGGAGGGAGAGGGTGGATTTCAAGTCTATCCTCTGTGGTCTGGAAATGCTGAATTAATAACCGAGAAGCCACGGAGAAGGGAAGCAGCAGGAGGAGGCAGGCGAGGATTTATGGAGAGGCAAAGCAGCTTGCAGCCCTTCAGCAAGATGAGGCGACCTTCACCGAAATGGCTGAGCAGCCACAGACCTTCCTGCCTGCCCTTCACCGTCCCCCTCCTCCGTATCCGCCTGCACTGGCTCTGTGAAACATTAAAGCACGAGAAGCAGCACCCAGAGCTGGCAGGAATCACTCATGCCCAGCCTCCATCTTCCCAGCAACGCTCCCGGCATCCTCCAACTGTTTGTTTTTTTGGTTTTTTTTAATGCATTTCAAAGGACGAAAGAATTTTCAATGGAATATTGTAACAAAGATGTTGTTCATGACAATTCGGAAGAAAAACCATTTTGCCATCAGTCTGCAAAGATTTTATGGCAAAGCGGAGAAGCATTTTGCAGTGCAGGAAAAGCCTTTTCAAAGCCATGGCTTTGAAGAAGAGGGATGCAAAATAAGCCTTTTTGTGCAATATAGGTGGTGGTGAGAGGACAACACGGAGTAAATCATTTGTGTCAAACCCCAGTTAATTTAAAGAAAAGAAAGCAACTTACCCAGAGCTGATCATCCATTCCCGGTGGGTTCTTTTTAATAAAAGCACCATAATACGTAGCAATATTTCGGTGGTGAGAATACTTCTTCAGCATGTTAATTTCTTGTTTGATCTCTTCCTCTTCATCCTGAGATGAGACAAAACCAAGAATAAAACCAGAGACACTGAGAGACTGCACTTCACAGGCTCCCATTTCTCTTTGCACATGGGTGAACTTCCACACTCCCCGTTTCTGACCCACCTCGCCGACGTTTCCTTGCACCATTTTTTACAGCCACTTTTTGCAGTATGGAACTGATACTGGGGCCCACAGCCTGGACTGGAGACTAAAGGGTTAGACTGAAAAAAAAAACCCAACTAATGGGTTAAACTACAAAGCTAAGATGAGCAGAATGGGAGAAAACACGTACTTTGCCACGTTGCCTATTGCATTTCTGAACCCCAAACCGGACAGATCTTCAGGCGAGGCAGAAATCGGGTGGTTTCCAAATGGTTCAGTTCATGTTGTCTCCTCCAGAACGGGACCCTGAAGATGCTGGCAGAGTTTAAGGGTGGGCAGTGGTCCTCTCGCGTGGGTTAATGACCCACCGCCCCTGTGCGATGCTTCAAGCCCGGCAGCACGAGTGGGAGGCGTAAGCAAGGTCTGGCCAGGAGCTGAGCCCTCCCATGGAGACACGCTCTACATCCAGAGGGCCACCAGTGCCACACTTCAGCATCGCAGCCAAATTACATGTTTTCAGCCGTTTAAGACATTCCTCCATCTTTTTAAACTAATTCCTTTAGTAATTCATCTCATCATTTCCATCGGTATTGCATTGCTTTGAAGCTTAATGCTCCTTGCGCTACGCCAGCACACATCAGCACGCCCTTCCAGACCCAAAGGCCCAAGAGGATGGTTTCTAGCAACCGCTGCATGGCAGAAGTGCTCCTGCACCGTGCATCCCAGCCGTCCGAAACACCGCTCTTGCCCACCCTGCAAGCAGCACGAGACGTCTGGGGACACCAGGAATGCCTGGTGGTGCAGCAGCACCACGCAGGGACCAGGCAGATGCTGCCTGTCCACAAACTCTCTGCCTGGTGACAAGCACCGTTCCCGTGGGCTGTCACGGCCCCTCTCCGTCCCATCTGCAAAGCTGCAATAGCAGAAGCAGCCGAGGCAGGGGAACTGCACCCATACCTGTTTTGATGTCCTACCTCTTTGCTTTCACAACCATCAAACATGCCCTGGTTTTATTTTAAGCTGACCGAGTTGCAGGCCACTGTAATTCCGCGGGCTGAGAAGCAGCAGTCAGTGCCTTGATGTCAATGAGCTTTTATAATAAAAGGACCAGAGGGGCTGCTGCTTCTTCATTCTTCTTTATTACCCTCGTGTCCCTCACTTGTTTCATCCCTGACTTCAGTTTTACAAACCAGCAAGTGGCAAGAGACCCCGGCGAACAGCGGAGCTGCAGGAGCAGCTCTTCTTGAAGAGCAATGCTCCCTCACCAGGTGTCACGCAACAGGGACAGAAACACAGCTTTCTTCCCAAAATACCACGGAAAGCGATTTAATGACTGCAGTCTTCCAGAGAGAATTCAGGGAAGAATAGTGAAGATGAGGACGGGAGGAACAAATAAAAGAAGTAGGTAGGTGGACTTTGCATAAACAACCTCCAGGTTTATCTTCGGTAAGAACACGGAGACCATAAGCACCAAAGAGGATGAGGAACAGGCTCCAATGTTACAACCTGGTTTGGGTGACCTTCCTTTAGCAGGAGGGCTGGACTGGGTGATCTCCCAGGGTCCCTTCCAACCCTTGCCATTCTGTGATGTAAAACCCGGGGGCTATTCTCACAGACCTTTATCACCCCCTTCCTTCAAGCGGCCAACACAACTTTGCTTGTTTTCATTTGGAAATGAAACGGAATATAACACCTAAATTTTCAGGCCCCAGAGATTTTTTTTTTTTTTTCATTGAAGCCCTTTGCAACGAAAAAAGCAGCTGGATGCCCAGTGGCACTGGGGAAGGAGAAGCAAAACCCCAGCAGCTCCCCGAGTACCACCAGCCAGCTCTTCAGCTGTCCCCCACCTCACTTTCTAGGAAAAATGGAGATAAGCCACAGGGACACTGGGTCTAAGGTTTTACCTCAAGTCCCTCTTTAGGCTGAAGTATTCAAAATGGGGGAACAAAACCCCCCAAAACATCAGAGCTGTGGATGGCACCTGAGGACACGTCTGCACGGCCAGGCTGAGCGATCTCCAGCCCAACCTCCTGCTCCAAGCAGGACTATGGCCAGCGATTACCTCCAGCAAATCCAGCGAGGGAAGGAAGAAAAATGAATTATCACTGCAAGCTGCTGTAACTACTGCAACCCCCAGACCGACAATACCCACAAACCGGGGTTTGCTGCCACACTTTGCCTCCATCAATCAATTCTCTGACATCCATCGCTGGAAGTGGAGCCTGCAGCGGGACCAGCTCCTGGAAAATGAATCCAAATTCTTCATTCAGAGATAGCGGCTGCCCAAACTGATCCCATGCTGTAATTTGAGGGCCTCTATTGCTGCCATCTTCCCTAACAGGTAATTAGCAAGAGCACAGATGGGTTAAATAAAGCATCGTCATCAGGAGCCTCTGGGGGTTTAGTGCAAGGCACGTGGTTGGCATGAGATGCTGGCTGGGAGCTCGCTTAGCACGCGGGGGCTTTACACCCCAAAAACTTCCTTTGTGGAACTGCAGATGGGTATGGTTGGGATGACCACACTAGTTCTGTTCTCTGTAGGCTTCTGAAAGACACATCGTCAGGGATATCCTGGGAAAAAGGGCGGGATGGAAGAACTGGATAAAATGAAGCAGCAGCAACACTGAAATCAGCCCGTGTCGGGAGGTGGTGATGGACTGGAGTGGACACATTTGGGTTTTCACCAGCAGCCTTCGCACTGAGCCTGGACCAGGTGCCAAACGTGGCTGTAGGCACAATCCAGGGACCAGCTTTAGAAATGGCTCCAGAAGGGATTCCCGGGACCGTCCCCGTGGTGGCTGGAGGACACAGCTCTAGATCCGACCTCAGCATCGCCAGCCATGAAGCAGCACGGTCAGTCCCCTGCCACGTCACAGGTTTGCTTCTGTCTTCAGTGTGGTCACCATCCATCCTGCCCAAGCCTGGTCCTGCTCCCGGAGCAGCCTTCTGCCGGTGACCAAGGGCTGGTGGCATCCCTTCGGGGGACACGTAGCTCTCACCTCTGCACCTCCGCTCACCCTGCCACCGCCTGCTACACGGCTACTTCTCCGCTCGTGCAATATTGGGGTCACCCCTGGCTGAGAAGCCACCACACAGGGTATTCAGTGGGGTAGGGAGAAGTAGAAGAGGGCAGAAGTTCGGTTAGGGGCTTTTAAGAGGACTGACTTAAAAAAATTGCGTGTTATATATTTAAAGAAAAACAGCCGATGTGTTTTAATGTGGTTAAAAGCAGCTTACGGGGAAAACTATTAAAAATCCAAGTAACACATCCCATGCCAAATATCTGATTTACTACCTTGGACAGTCAGAGACCCTACCCAAGACCCTACTTTGGAAGGTAAAGATTTACATCAGGGACATCTACTTAAAGATGTGGCTGAAAATATCAATCATTGGGCAGGATCAGATTTGGGCAACATCTTTGCTTGGAAGTGACGATATTTTAAAGCCACCGCACTAAGCGTGAACTCAAATTTAAGTCCCTGTCTGGCCTCAAGAGTAATAGTCTGATTTCTGAGCTTAAATTTGTTGTGACCTCAGACTCCATCCCACGGGACTCTCACTGCCGTTTATGCCACGGGGTTATGTTTGGTGGGTCTGCCTGTCCCCTTACAGCCGGCTTCCTACGAGAACCAGATAAATGGCACTGGTAGATATTGCAAGTAAACAAAAATCAAACCTCATTTACCTTTACTGACTTATTTCCACGCATCATTTCACCTGTTAGCATGAAAAAAGAACCTGGAAGAAGGTCCTGTAGATATTAATACCCTACCACAACACCTAAAGTATTTCAAAACATACTCCTGAGGCCAGCTGATGGCTTTCACAGTGAGCCAGTTCGGTATGTGCTGAACTTCTGAAAGCTAATTAGAAACATTAATTCAAAAAAATAAGGTGGGTAGATCAGGACCAAGTCCTAAATTTTGGAATGCGTTATTCCAGAAAAAAAAAATAAAAGCACAATAAAACACATTCTTGCTCCCAAACCTGGCGTTGTTAACGTAAGCAGGAACTTTGAGAGGTGTAACACTGCACTTCAAAAAAATTTGTTCAAGAAAAAGCAATTTCATGTGACCCTCCTAAATGCATCTGTTAGGTTTTAGGGATCGGAGCAATTCCACTCACGTTTTCTTCTGTGGCTGTTGGGAAACGGTGAAACCATTTTTTCCCTGTAAATCCTGTTATTCACTTAATAACTTGCAAATTCTTGGTTTTCTTAGTCTGATCTAAGCTTCCAAAGAGCCGTGTTTCTGAGACCAGGGTGGTGCATTTTTGCCCCTGTATCAACAGGATGCACAGGAGTAATTTAACTCGCCTAGTAAAGTTATTTGTAACAATACCTGCGCATAATTTGGGGGAACAAAAGCTTTTTGGGTAAAAACATGGATTTGGAAAAACTGAAATGTGTTATGGATACGTGATTCTGTTGCTCCAATTTTCTTCGGATTTTATTAACGCGTTCAAAAAAGCCACTGCTGGAACTGGATGCTGCTTTGTTTCAGCATAAAATTACTTAATCTCCAAAACTCTTCCAGATTTGTTTTTCTCTCACGCGTTTATTAAACCCAAAACCTTTTAACGGCACATTTCACATTAAGGCAAAGGGGATTTGCTTCCCAGGAATACAAGCCTTCCACCAACCCCCCCCCCATTATCACACCCCGTCCCCTTTCCCCTCTAATCTGTAATGTAAGGATGGAGGAGGAGGAGGATGATACATTACCCCGGTGACGTCCATAACCTTAATAGCAGCAAGCTGGCCTGTTTTAACATGACGACCCTGCAAAAGAAAAGGGAGAAGTCTGTTGGGTTTTGCTCGGTGGCAATGTTTTCCTTGCAGTGAACAATATTTTTCAACAATGTCCTCATCCTGGCAGCATCCGCGCTTTTTTTTTTTTTTCTTTTTCAAGAGCATCTTCACAGCAGCCACGATGGGAAAGCAATTCCCTCCCCTTCCCCCTGCCATTACAATTAATTAGTGAAGGGCCTTCGATGCTGTATTTTCCTGGCAAACAAGTGCTGGAAATATCCTTTAATGCTCAGCCATGCAAAAAAAAAACAAAAACAAAAACCAAACCAACACAGCTCGGGGCCTCTCCTGAGCACAGAGAGCATGACTCTGCTGGAAATGGTCTGCTGGGGCTGTGGTGGTGGAAATGTGCTGGCTGGGGGACCCACACGGCGCTGACTCCAGTCCCCTCGTGTCCCAGCCCCAGCTCTCATGGACCTGAGGACACACCACGGATTCCTAGCCCGTCGGGCATCATTATACACTCTGTCCGCTAATTTATTTATTTTGCAAAAGCCTTGGTTAGCAGGCTAGAGAGGTTTTGAAAATCAGATTTGCTTCTTGGCTGTGGAAGCAACCCCATCTTGCTGGCAGAAGCGGGGAGCACGCATCTAGAGGAGATGCTCGAGAGCCAGCGTGGATACAGAAGCCCCTTAACACATACAGCTCCTCGGCTTTCAGCAACTGAAAAATTAGCAAATCACTGCCATAAACTGCTCATTGCACAGTGCTCAACTACATTAATCCTAATGGAAAAATGCCTGGAAGCAATGGACAAGACTATAAAAGAGCCCAAACTGTTGATGGGGTCTCAAAACCAACACAACTGCTACCAGGCTACCAGCCAATTCCCAGCCTTTCCTCCTCTCCCACAAAACGGATCACCCAATGTCGTATCAAAATTGCTCATTCCAAGTTGCTGCTTCTCCAGGAAAACCAGCTGACGCCCATCCCGGCAGGAGAGCCGGGAGGCAAAGGGAAGCATCCCTGTTTCCCAGTCCCTTCTTACTACGGGAGCAGCCCAAGGCCCCATCACATGGAGGACACAGAGGGGACGGCAGCTCCTGCCCTGCAGCATTGATAATTAATGCACCAAGGACACAACAAGGAGCAGAGGCTGAGAGGGAACAAACCACAGCGTGGCAGAGACGGGGAAAAAATATGAGTGTTTCCTAAATTGCAGGCTCCTCCGGCCCCGTACTGGTGTGCTTGCTGAAGAGCTGGGGTTTGTGCCCAGGTTCCCCAGCCCTCCTGCAGGCTGGAGATGGTCCTTCACACCATCTCGCCTCCAGCAGGAACCCCAAATTCCCAGACACGGGGACCTCTCCCCAGCCCCTCGGGTTTCCAGGCACGGCGTTGGGAAGCAAACCCACATCCTGGCTGCGGAGCAAGGCAGCATCATCCTCTCCAAATTTATGGCTCCACCAGGAAGCCAATTCACCCACCAGGGCTCCTCGCTCATTTATTAACACAATTTATATGTCCTGAGCAATTGCATGTTCCAACAACAGGGGGGAAAAAAAAAGCAAGCTTTATTTTAAAATGTGCAACATAAAAAATGATAGAATAAAACGCAGCCCAGCAGCACCAGGCTGCGGCTGAAGCATCCCCTGGATGCGGCCGTCGGGAAGGAGGGGCACATCGCTAGACACCATCTATTTAGACAGCGTGATGTGCAAAAACAAATCCTCCCCTTCCTAAATTCATCCCTGTCTGCTTGGCCAGGAAGCCCCCACACTTTAATTAAAGGCAACAGAGCACCAGCAAGGGATACGCTCAGACACAACCACGGCACGCCGCACTTCCCATGAAATGGAAGGAGGGAGATGGGGAAGCAAGTTGGGACATTTCAAGATGTATTTGCTAGTTGTTGTACCCACCTTCGTCTGACATATCACCGCCTCGTTTTGTATGGCAAGGATATGCCCCAGCCTTGCTGCGGTGGCGTGCTGCTGCCTACCTTCCAGCACTGGCCAAGGGGAAAAGGAGCCCACACCACCCTTCTCCCAGGCATCTGCCACCTCCCAAGGATTTACAGGTGAAGGTCAGAGCTTAATATTGTGTGAACATTCACCAAAACAAACCAAACCGCTTTGAAATGTATGTTAACGTAAAGCCACGAGGGACACTTAGTCATGCAAAAAGCAGGCAAAGTAGAACCAGTAAGTATTTAGCCTTGGAACATTAGAACAAAGATTTGCTTTTCGTATATGAAAGCGATGGACTGTTGGGCTTCATCCCGACAGATTTCCACCTCCGTCCGGGGAAACTGGGCGTTTCCTCCCCGGTTATCTGTCCCTTTTAATTCACCATACCTACTGCTCAGCATTGATCCTTGTAGTTTAGAAAACCAGCTGACTTTCACCCTGCTGCAGGCATCCTTGGTTTTGCAGTACAGATACAGACACAGGCTGGAGAAACACACCAAGAACTGGAAGCGATAGATGCGATGCAGGAATAAAATTAGCATCCGATCTGTACTCATTAAAAGATGTCACGGCAGCAACAAGCCCTTCCGATGGCATTGGCCACCGCCCGCCCGCCTCCTGCGCGGTGGCCCCACGGATGTGCCGGTGCCCAAAGGTTGGAAGCGGGACCGGGAGCGCCCATGTCCCTGCAGCCTTTCCAAAGGAACCAGGCTGGACCAGGCAGCAGAGCATTTCTGCCAAAGCCAAGGCAAGCTGAAATTGTTAATTAATGAGCAGCAAGCACTAAATTCTCCAGTGTGAACCTTGCGCTGCTTTAAGAAGCTACAAATGGGGATTGGGGTAGCAAGACGAAGAAAAGCGCCAGAAAGCCCCTTCTGCAACATGCTTTTACCTCCCGCGTGTCCTCCAGCCATCAAAACTCATCAGCTTTTTCCTTTAACCCATCACCAGAGCAGGGGCCTCCACCACAAAACCACACCATGACCAAGCCCAACTCCTGCTCCTGGGGTCACAGAATCCCAGCATGGCAAGGGTTGGAAGGGACCTCCAGAGACCATCCAGTCCAACCCCCCTGCTAAAGCAGGCTCTCCTAGAGCATGTTACACAGGACTTCATCCAGGCGGGCTTTGAATATCTCCAGAGAAGGAGACTCCACAACCCCCCTGGGCAGCCTGTTCCAGTGCTCCGTCACCCTCAGAGTAAAGAAGTTTTTCCTCCTATTCAACTGAAACCTCTTATGTCTCAGTTTGCACCCGTTGCCCTAGTCCTGTCGCTGGACACCACTGCAAAGAGTCTGGCTCCATCCTCATGACATCACCCTTAAGATACTTGTAGGTGTTGATGAGATCCCCTCTCAGTCTTCTCTTCTTCAGGCTGAACAAGCCCAACTCCCTCAGGCTTTCCTCGTAGGGGAGATGCTCCCAGTCCCTTTATCATCCTAGTTGCTCTCCTCTGGACTCTTTCTAGGAGTTCCTCATCTTTCTTGAACCGGGGAACCCAGAACTGGACCCAGTGCTCCAGGTGGGGTCTCACCAGGGCAGAGCAGAGGAGGAGGAGAACCTCCCTCATCCTGCTGGCCACGCTCCTCTTAATGCACCCCAGGATGCCATTGGCCTTCTTGGAAACAAGGGCACACTGCTGGCTCATGGTCAGCTTGTCATCCGCCAGGATGTTCCCCCAGTAGCAAAGATGTGTGTCAAAAGAGGTAAGGCTGCAGGTGCTGACAGAGAATTTCCCCAGAATTTTTTTCAAATTTCCTCCTTTTTGGTGCCCCCATACTTGGGAGCTCAACCCGGGGATGCTGGAGAGGGTACGAAGCCTTCAGGAGGATGAGACCCTTCCAGGTAAGACTTCTGAGCCTTCCAACCACACCACCACCACCACCATTTTTGGTGACAAGAGCGAAGGAAGCCGGAGGGGAGCAGCAATCACTGCCACCACCCTTGCTCCCTGCACCCCCCCGTGCCTCCTGCCTGCTCGATCATCTATGCCAACAGCCCTGGGCTGGCCGTCTGCCTGTGGAAAAGGAGCTGGTCTGCTCTTCAGCAATCTGTAATGTTTTGTCTTCTCGCCCTCTTTGTCTCCTGGCATTGTTTGGATTTTTCTGTTTGGTGGTGGTGGGTGAGCCGCTTCCAGCTGCTCATACATGAGAGCGAGAGATGCAAGAGCATCCGCCGGCATCCTCCCGAAGCCCAAGCTGCCAGGACATCCCAGCATCCAAAATGTGGTACCACCAGCCCCATCCTGCTGTGGGGCTCAAGCCCCTGCATGCTGTCACCTTTGCTTTGGACGTAAGCATGGGCTTACCCTCCTCCTCCTCCTCCTCCCTGCTCATAGAGAGGGGCAACTGTACCCTTCAGAAATTCAAGGAGAGGGAGCAGAAGAGCTTTCCAGGAGGCACTTTCACCACCCCGTGTTGGCTGCTCACATGGCAAGGTTTGAAGGACCACTGCCAGCATCACCTGGGGTACAGCTCCCGGAGGTCTCAAATACACAAATACCCTCCCGCCCCTCCCTGATCCTTTCCCCAAAGCGGGTTTTGTGCACCTGGCTACGTGATGGCCTGGCTGAACTGCAAGACCCGCTCTCATCTTCATAAATTCAGCATCATGACAGACACCATGATGGTTGTGACGGCATAAAACAAATAGGAGGAAATTGGAGCTATTAAAGCGTTTTTCCCCTCTCCAGGTTTGCTGCCAAGGTTCACTTGGGTATAAACCCACATTTCAGCCTCAAGATTATTCAAGCGTGAACTTCAAAGCTGCCACAGTTTTTAATTAAACATCCATCTGAGCATAAAGTCATGCTCCTAATTACTCTCAAAATGTTACATCAACTATCACTAACTTGATAATGTCAAGTATTAAGACTAATTTCTGCAAATGAAGCAGGCACCACAAGTTTTTCTTCAGAGGTTGTGGTCCTCACACTCCATAAAGTGTAATGGACCAGCACATGATGGGAACACTGGTAGATGCCTTTAAAACATCAGTTGATCCATTCAGGCATTATATTTACCAAATAAATAAAACCCTGGCCTCAGTATCAGCTTTTGTACACAAAACCTGCATATTCTGGCCCGAAATTCAAGTCCATGTTTTGAGGACAGGAAGAAGATGATTGATTGTTGCTTTTTAAAATTTTGCTTGCACAAGCATGGATTTCACCTTCAAGCAAAACCTGCAATTTCTGTATCCAGAAATGTATCCCACCACATTTTACTCAACTTCTGCTGTCTGCTCCCATTTGTTCAACAAAATATGTGACTTCCAACCTGCTGCAAACAGTGGGACGCAACCAGAATTGTCATGCTTTTGAGAAAGGCTGAGCTCCCGTTTCCTTCAGCCAGGCAGAACATCGTCTCTTAAACCTCCCAACCAGGCCACCCAGCCTCCAACCCCCCCATACATAATCCCCATAGCAAGCACTTAATGGAGCAACCCTCTTGCAGGTCTGATATTTTAAAGCAAAACGCTTGGGATCCAGCCATTTTGCAATGCCCTTAAGTCATGTAAGATGTAAATATTAAATAAGTGGGATTAGGGTGCTCTTGCAAGGCACCAACAGAAATTTTGACGCGGACCAGACCGCACCACCACCCCTCACCGCTGAGAACATATAACCCAAGGAACGCTCCACTTTATATAAAAATCTCAGTAAACTCGGACAAATAACAAGAACTTTCATAAAAGTCCAAATATTACCACTTTGGCAGGACAGAAGCCTCCTGAATTTTCTTTCATTAATATTTTTGTTGCTGTTAAAATACCAAGCTGATGCCAGCAACCCAGCGACTTTCTACTGGCCAACTCCTGACTCTAAACCGTGTTGTTAGGCAGCACGTCCTCGACACCACCAACTCCGGCACACACTTATTCACCCTACAACAGGAATGGCATGGGACACCGGAGATTTTGCCAGTTGAGATATCACCAGTTCATGTTTCTACGTTAGCATACCATATCTAGGACAAACTCTTCATCAAGCCCTACTTCTGCAGGCACACTGTCGGGGTGTTCACTGCTGAGCCTCATCTCCTCCGGACTCCGTTTCTGCATCCCAGACCTTCTGCAGCGGAGCTCTCCTGGGATGGACCAGAACTCCATGCAGGTCCCTGGTCCAGGTCCTGCCCGTTCCTTGTTTTCCTGTGGTTCAAGGCAATTCAGGGACTCGGTCCGAGATTTTTAGCATGAAGGCACTTTAGCACTAAAGCATCGGAAATTGCATCCAGTTTTTCCTGGGAGAAGGAACTTTGCCTTCCAACAGGAGCCATGCATCTGAACATCCATCCTGCAGTAAATTAGACCATTTATACAACCCAGTGTGACTCGTCCTCGGCTTTTACGAAGCACAGGCACGTTTAGGTACTTCATTTCCCACTGCAAATAATCCTGAGGGTGCCAAAACACCCCCCCCCTCCGATTAGGTTAAAGGGGCTAAAATACTTATTGATGGAAAAAGAGGCTTATCCTAGTGTGAAAAATCAGCAATCTCCAAAAGAAGCTCTTTTTATAAACGATGTACTCCAGCTTTGCACTTGGTTTACACATCTCTTCAAACATATCTGAAATAAATATGTGTCTCTGAGAAGGTAATTAAAACATCAGATACTCTAAATATCAGGTCAGCATAAGAAAAAGTGAGTCATATAACAGGATGGGGAAAACGTTTATTTTAACAGAGAGTAAAATATGTTTGATTAAAACACAGCGACTGTGGGGCCAAACCTTACTGTTCCTGCCTGCGCTTAACCCCAGCTACTGGCAGGGGGATTTCAAGCCAGTGGGGACTTGGGACAACCCTGCAGACTGGGGACCAGGTCCTCACCCTGGCCAGGACTCAGCCCCATCTCGCTGCCTTTCAGCCAAACATTGCAGCAAAACCTCTGCCCTTTCCAGCGGGAGCTTGTGCCCTTTTTGAGGGCAAGAGCACGACCACGAGGGTGGTGCATTTCCCACGCGTTCCCACCTCTCCATCATTTCTTGGGTTCACCAACAGCTTTGCGAGAGCTTCAGAGCAACCCCGCTGCCCGAAGGCACTACAGGACGCGACCAACTTGATGCAGTTTCTTTCCATTTAGGGCAAAACTCCACTTGCTTATGGGGCTACCTAAAACACCCTCTGTTCCCCATCCCAGGCTTCAACACACCCTCTGCAAATGGCATCTTCCCAGGTATGTGGCATGTCGAAACGCACAACGCTTCGACACCAGACATGGAAAATCTATGAAAAAAGAGAAAAAGGTGGATCCAAGTACTTGACATCTCATTTGCTGGCCAGGTGACGTTTCCAGAGTTGCTCCTCTCCCCTCCAGAGCTCTCCTGCAGAAAGCTGGTTGCTCGCTCGAGCACGGCTCTTTCCCTTGGGGTGCTTTCAGGGAGCAGAAGACCTTCACTGAGCAGGACAAGCACAAGTTTTACTTACAGCCAGTTCTCCCTCACATCTATCATCTTTTCCAACATTTTAAGAAGTAAAATCCTAGGAAAACATTCAAAAAACCCTCAGCGAAACAAAAATAAGGGGAGTGGATTTTTTTTTTTTTTGGGCCTCCTCAGCTGGGCATTTTTATTAATACTTCAGTTTGGATTGAACCACCAGAGCTCCCCCTTGGAAAGGCATAAATCCTCTCCCAGCACAGACGTCTCTAATTGCACAGGGCCAAGCTAATGCTCTGTGTTGACCGAACAAAGCCGACCTTTGGACTGAAATATTTCTAATCCTCTGTATCAATCCAAGCTCTGATCGGGGCCGTGCAGCTGGGAGAGCTGCAATTCCATTACTGCAGCTCCACAATAGGTCTGACATTAAGTAAAGAAGGCAGGATTATTAGATTAACAAACTAAATTGTTAATTTAGCATATTATTCATCTACAAAAGTAACACTTACTATAGCGCATAGGTGAGCAAGACTGTAATCTTATATTCCCTTATATATAAGGGAAACACATTCCTTCCACCAGCGCTTGCACCTTCGCCATCCCCCATCCCTCTTGTAGTTCAAAGAAGTGAGGAGAGAGCAGCCATCCTCCAGCTCAGGAAGAGCCAAGAGGTTTCCCTCTTCCATGGATA
>JADKXX010008036.1:0-80330 GCA_017310255.1 Butorides virescens | reverse complement strand
GTGGCTTGCACCCCTTCTAATTCCCACCCAGGGAGAACCACTGGTTAGAAAGTGCTTCCCCCCTCTCTGCGGCATTGCCAGCCAGCAAAGTGGCGATGGGGGGCTTCCACGCTCAAAGGGCTGCGCACAGAGTTTGTCCCAAAGTGTTGGACGCCGCAGGTTTTGAAGAGCTGTGCTTCATGGTCACGGGAAACCTTGCGGCAGTCCAGCTTTCAAGATGTTTCTGCACCTGGCAGGGCTTTCCCAGGACGCAGGAACCAACATCGCTCTCCTAAAGGGGAGGTCAAAGCCTCAACGGGAGCGGGTCTGGGCTGGAGGATGTGGACAGAGCGTAACAGTGTGAAGCAGAGATAGAGATCAACAACAGACAGCAAATACACCGAACCCGGGTGTAAGGAGCAGCCTACAAAAACCTGGGGCACCAAAGGACTAAGGAGAGATGCTCCTGACAAAGAGCAATGTGTATTAAAAAACCCAACCAAACAGCGCCTTCTGAAAATATTCCCAGAGCTCGTCCCCCACCGAGGGCAGAGCAGGATTCCAATGAGCACCAGTGGGATGGAGGAGGAAAGGGATGCCACCAGACCCCTTGCAACCTTCCCAGGCCCTCCATGAGCTTTGCTCTTTGCTCCGGCACCCCCAGCCGCCGCAGGTCCCAGACGGCAGCCCCCAGCACGGGGGCAACCCCTCTTGCTCTGCCAAGGGGAGCAGCCCATCGCCTGCAGCCCCCCGGGGCAGGGAGGGCAGCGGCCGGTCCCCGGGGGTGCCCCTTCCCCTCCTGCACAGCCTGTCCTCCCTTTGCCCCCGGCTCCTCTGCTTCTCTGCGAACGCACATTTTTGCAGCTGAAAGGCGGCAGTACAGCCTGTTCCCAATAACATTAGTTCATGACAGCCATGTTATTACCACCCTTTAACACCCCCACTGTGCTTCTGTTTCACATCACTGCCTATTCAACACTGCAGCATTCATAACTAAAATTAAATCTCCGCTCAGGAGACCCACAAGGCACCCTTTCACACAGGCCACGTCTCCGACAGCAGCACCAAGTTGCTCCTTCCAGCGGGAAGCACTGAGCCGTGGAGGGGACCCAGGACCACCCAGTCCTCTAAAGAGAGACGCTTGGCTCTCGAGGGTGGCCCAAGAAAGACACAGCCTCCTCCGAGGGGCCAGGCTATCCCGCCGGCTGACACCTCCCTCCAGACCCTTGCTGCTTGATGACACGTAGCGGGGGGCCACCGCAAACCTGGCCTGGTCTGGACTGCAACAGGGAGCTTTTATGCCTGTAAACAGCAGGCAGACCCCGACTTCCACGTGCTTTTGCTGTATGCATCCCAGTTTGCCCCACAGCCAACCGTTTCTGCACGGTCCCAGGCCACCTGGGCTTTATCGTGGCCACAACCGCGTCCGTTCCGACATTCAAACCCAAACTCCAGGATGAGCCCGCCAGCTTCAGGGCAGCAGTTCCCATCACAGGTGAAGCCGCAGGATACAGGAGCCGACGTCCCAGGGCACCAGGGAGCTCTCTAAGCCCTTCCCTGTAATTACTGAGGCTCATCTCGACCTCAGACCATCTGCTTCAGGATGAGAGCGAGCTGCTGTGCCCAGAGCTGAGGGGCACCAGCAAGGTCTCCACCACGAGATGTGTTTCGGCAGGGCTGCTGCTGTTTCTTCTGTATTCGCAGAAAAAATAAAATGGTCCCTTCAAAACAGATTGCTCCTAACGTGCTCCCTGCTGCAGGGCAGACAGGGCTTAATACCTGCAAATGCCTGCTCCTGCCTCCCATGGAAATTCATACCGGACAGACGTAGGTACCCTTCGGTCTCCTCAGGCTTCTGGTACCCCATTTATCTGTGCCACGCATTAAACAGCAGAATTTCAACACGTGATGTTTCACCTGCTCTTTAATCCATGCCCCAAATCAGGAACTGTCTTGCAAACTGCAGCTGAGTTAAAAAAAAAAAAAAATGGCCCTTGCGGAAAACCCACTCCACATGCTGATGGAAATGTGGTTTCTTGAAACACCTCTTCAGTGCCATCTGCTTGACTTCGGCTCTAGTCTCGTAGTAGCAAGATCCAATTTTGGAGGTGGCATGTAAAGTGCAAGGTGGTTGTTCAACCAACAAACAGCGGGGAGAACCACCTCCCGCGAACCCACACGCTCAGCATCCTCTCGGGCAGCAGGGACAGACAGCACCGGTGGCAGGAGACAGCCACAGGGGAGCCAGGTGACACCCAGATAGCCGCTAACTAAACCTGGTTGAGACTTTTTTTTTGTTCCCTATGTAAGGAAAACCAAGTACGAAGGAAAGCCCAAATCTCTTCTCGGTGATTTCCTAAACATTTAGTCCGGGAAAATTAACTCTATGGCTATCGATGGTTTTCCATGAAGGGTTTCCATTGCATTTCATTGAATTGCCAATAGCAAAAAGTGACCGTGTCCGTGTCCATGTCCACGTGAATTACCCAAGCTGACCGAGCAGCCCACCCTGGTTTCCCAGCCCAAGATTTCCCGTTCCCTCTGTTTCTCCATATAACTGCAGGACGGTATTTCTTTTATTTCCGCTCACAGCATGGTACAGCTGCGTATGCTGCCCCACATCCCACCATGGCCCCGTGTTTCTCTACAGATGCGATGACCCAGGATGAGCTCCTGGAGGTCCCACCTTGGATCCCCGCAGATTTGATACCCAGACACTTATCAAGGCAGTTAAATGGGGCTCTCACCTCTTTCACCCCCCACCTGCAGAAAGGAGCCTGAACACAAACCCAACAGGTTCTTCTGTGCACCAACCCTGACACCCCAAATCCAGAAGAAACTGGGGCTGAACTTCCGAGGTCCAGTCCCGTTGCTGGTAATGGCTGAACCTGCACAGCAGGAGCCAGGAGATTTGTCTGGTACCTTGAACCAATTTCTAAGCAATCCAACGTTGTAACCCATCCGCTGCCTCACCCCTTGGGTCTCTCCAGCCCTGCTAACACTTGGATCAGTTCGGGTCTAACCACCTCGATTCATGACCACGTGGCAAGGCTGCCTGGCATCTCAGCCAACTCCTATGTTCAGGCTCCATCCATTCATCGCTCCTAAGCAAGACTCCAAGTCCAAGGCTGCCTGGCATCTCGACCAACTCGTACGTTCAGGCTCCATCCATTCATCGCTCCTAAGCAAGACTCCAAGTCCCTGTCTCAGAGTGGTAGAAATAACAAGAGCAAGCTGATAAAGGTTTCACAGGGCTTAGGATAAAATGCCACAGCTGCCAGAAGCTTTCACGTATATCTCTTGGGGTCACTTAGGTCTTTGCATTAGGAAAATAAGCATAAGAATGACATAAGTAACCCCACATCTAGTGCCACAGAGGGCTGAGGTGCTCCCCTAAGCCCAACGTTTTTGGAACTCAAGAGACTGCAGTCCCAGCATTGCACATTTCTATCTATGCCAGCTCAAATATCCATTTTAGACCTCACATACTTGAAGGCAGACAGACATCACACTCTCTTTTACCCAGAGTCGCCTCCGGGGCTTTTGTCCGCCTTGAGCAGCCTTGACAACTTACTGTCCATCCCAGCCTGCGCCAAGTCACTTACTGTCAGTAGTCAATAAACATTTTGCAGTGCTTGTGTTCTTACTGATTTAAAAGACCCAGCCGTGCCCAGAGCAATAGTAAGCGATACACATACTAATTCAGCTGTGCACAGCTACACCAAGGCTTCCACGCTCTCCGCTGCTTTAAGCAAGTCGGGTACCGGGTAGCAAATTTTTAGAACTGCTTATTGGAAAAGGGAGTCCGAGAAATGACAAGTAGACCCTTTATCCTTGTATTTGCTTTACGTATGGCACCCGTGCATTTGCTGCTTTGTCTGGGATAAAGATGGGATTTCCGAGCGCCGCCGACAGCCCCGCTGTGGCTCCCCTTCTCAGCCAGCCTTGCAGGTTAGGATCAACTGAGTTTATCAGCAGATTAAATTGCACTGCTTTCCTAGCCCCTCACTATCCAAGCCTCCCCTCTCAAGCAGGAATTTCCTACCCTTACACTGGCTAGGTGAAGCTTTTCTATTAAGAAATAAGGCAGCCGGATCGCTACCTTTCCCTGCCTTCCCCAACAGACCTGCAAAACGGAGCCCGCCGCACCCGAGGGCAACGCCGTGCTGCCTTTGCTCGGCAGAGGACCCTCCTCCCGGGACACCCAGGGCTCAGCGGTTCTCATTTCTCTGCAAAATGGAAAACTGGGGTGTGAGGGCTCCTCTGGGAAAGGAGGGAGCCCTAAAAGACCCCACAAAGTGGAGAGATCCCCACCAGCCCCGCACACAATCCCCATTCAGCCTTGGAGTGGGCAGCCCAGAGGCTTTCGCCGGAGATTTGAAAGCAGGCAGGAGAGGAGGAGGATTTGGGATTAGCAGGGGAAGGTTAAGCCGGTACCAGGGATTGCATGGGAACAGTACCAGGGATTGCAGGGGAACAGTACCAGGGATTGCAGGGGAACAGTACGGCTCAGGAATGAGTGGGAGGAGGCCAGAAAGGACCGAGTGTCCCTGCTGCCTTTGAGGCTTGGGGACACAAGGGGCCAGCCCAGCACCGGCACGGCACATCGCCGTTTGGTAATTCAGGGACTCCAGCCACTGCCCGCCGTGGTTATCATCGCAGGAGGGCTATCTAGCCATTAAGGGTCCTATTTGCAGAGAAATAACATGCATAGACACCAATCGATGCTGTACAATCTAAAGGAACCGTCGGAAGGCTATGGATTTTACTCACTGTTATTTGCAAAGTGAAAACAAAGCAGACAAAAAAGCTCTCAAAGCAGCCCGAAAAGCTGCCTGCAGGCAGGGCGCCTGCCGGAACGTGGGCAGCTCGGAGGCTGCCTGCAGCTTTGCAGGGAGAACACATATGGGCAGGGGGTGATGGCCTTTTATTCCACTGGATAAAGATCTTAGTGGAAATCTGAAAGGCTCGGCGTGAAGCCTCATCCACAGCTAATCCAAACCTCACAGGGGCTATGCCATGCTGTAGGCACGTCAGGAAGGGTCCAAGGCCAGGCGCTGCATCGAACCGAACCACGGACCTGCCATTTCCCCTGCACTAACAGAAAGAAAACGATAAGATACTGCTTTATAAGCCGCTTCCTAAAGGCAGCCCAGGCCACCCACTCCCCCCCATCCCCTGGCCAGGACAACATGCCACCCCTTCGGGGCGTTTAACCCTTTCCCAGCAGGATCAATGCTGGCTAAGCACTAAAAGCTGCCAATATCTTACAGGCAGATTTGTATTAAAAATTCAAGATCTTTCCCAGCAGCGAGAGCTGGCCGCAGGACAGAACCACCGTTTGGCTTCGCTGCTTTGTGTTCAGGGCTTGGGAAACTGGAACGGAGCAGGCAAAGGCAGTATGTAAAAGTCCACCGCTACACAGGAGCTGGGAAAGACCTCCCTGCCTTCTTCCAGGGGGGAGAAAAACCTAAAAACCTGCCATTTTGCTTGCTCCTTTGAACCCCCACGGCTGGGGGTAAGGTTTGATACCCTTATCAGGATGTATAAATTCCCTTTATATCAGAGCCTTGATTAAGTTAACGCTGATTTCTAAGTACACCGCGAACTCTTAAACTCCAAGGAAGGACCGAAGCCAGCAGGGCAGCGTGGGCCGATTTCCCGGGAAGCGGGGCCGCGGCCGTGCCGAGCAGCTGGGCGCTATTCCTGGCTCCCCACCAGCCCCACTCGACCTTGGGCGAGAGACCAGGCTCTTCACCGCTCAACTTTGTCCCCCAATAAATACAGCAGCCACCCCATAAAGGTGACGCAACGCCTGATGCTGTATTGCAAAAAGCCTCGCCTAAACGTAGAAGCATATTTAAGACTAAAAGGAGCTGTTTCCACACGCAGCCACGCTCTGCGTTAGGGCCCTGATTTGCACCTTCAAACAACAGCGCTCTATAAATTCTTAATTTTTTTTTTTTTCCTCTAGCAGGGGGCTTTCATTTTCCCAGCAACCTTATGGGGGGGGGGGGGGGGGGGGGAAGCACACAATTTCTTTATATTTGTAATTCAAATGCTCCTACACAGCATTTCCACAAGACTGCTTAAAAAGTGCACTGGAAATTGTAATTAAAAGCTGATCTTCTTTACGAGATGACTCAGGCTTCTGCAGGCTTCAGCCCTGGCCTCAGCTCTGCCAGCGGCCCACCGAGCTGCCAGCATTTATCGAAGATTAGGGGAAGGTTTGCTTAAAAACGAAGGGCAAAAGATAAAATAAAGTTATTATCACCTAATTTCTGGGCATCGTCGGAGGGGAAACAAGCAAAACATGAGAGAAAAGGACCAAACCCCGCTCTAGTCCTGGAGGAGGTGGCTCCGCAAACAGGGCAACCATGGTTTTGCTAGTGATTTTAAAAAGAGAAACCTTGTCACAGAGTGGAAGGATTTTCCCACCGGACCCGGCGAGGGGCAGATTAAAGCCCTCCATGCAAAGAGCCGGCGAGCCCAGCGAGGGTGCCGGCGCCACGATTAATGCAAGAGACTGGTTTAGCCACAAGGGCCGCCTGGTCTTCAGCATCTCCAAAGGAAGCTCCCAGCAAGGGCCCCCGCCTGCAGAAGGGATCAGAAAGGCTGAGCTGGAGGCAGGGAGGGGGTTGGGAAGGGGTAATCCAGGGCGCCTTCGTTTCCAGGGTCCGTCCCCAAACCCAAGGGGATCCTAAGGTTAACTCAAGCCAATTGCAAAAGATGAGACAGGAACGACCTCGCAACCCACCAGCAAACCACTGCTGAGGACCTGGCTCTCCTCTCCAGTTTCTCCATCATAGAATCATAGAATCACTTTGGTTGGAAAAGACCTTTAGGATCATCGAGTCCAACCTTAAACCTAACCCTGCCATCCCACCACTAAACCCTGTCCCTCAGCACCTCATCCATCCTTCTTTTAAATACCTCCAGGGATGAGGACTCGACCACCTCCCTGGGCAGCCCGTTCCAGAGCCTGACAACCCTTTCAGTGAAGAAGTTTGTCCTAATGTCTATCCTAAACCTGCCCTGGCACAGCTTCAAACCATTCCCCCTCGTCCTTTACAGCAGCCCAAATGCTGCCGAGCATGACTCTCATTTGCTTTCCCAAACCACCGTGTCAGCTGTAACCGAACTGGCGCGCCCTTATAAACAACAAGAACCCGAACTGTGCTGTTTAAAAACGGCATTAAAATGCCCATAAAAATAAGATAAAGCCCACCAACACGCGTGGTTTTTGGTATAAATACCACCACAAATGTCACCTGCCCCTTTGCCTTCAGAGCAGAAAACGGACTTGCCAAACTACCTGGTGTTTCTCACCCCTTCCATCGCTGCAGCTCAGCGGGACGCACTGGCCGCAGGAACATCACCCTGGGATTTAATTTCTAATATTTCCCCAGGCATCACATTTCCCTGCGGGAGCTACAAGATGCGCCTGGCCCATTTTTTGTTGTTGTTTCAGTAGCAATGCAGGCGAGGGGCCGAGATGAGGCAGAGGTGGTGCATCTTGGTGGTCCTCGCAGGGATGGCTTCTGCAAGAGGTGAACCTCTGATGGGGGCTCCCAGGCAGGCGAAGGGAGCCGGGAGACTCCAGGAGGGTAAAGAAGCACCGGGGCTGCATTTGGTCAGGCAGGAGCAGTGCCATGAGAAGCAGAGGACGTTTACAGCAAAGGCACCGGGTGGCTGCGGACTTAAAACCTCTGGCTGCGTCTCTACATCGGGTCATTCTCCCGTTCTCCAGGGTGCACTTGTACAACCTGGGTCCTCCTGAGAGGTGAAAGATGTTCCTTCCCTGTCGTGGTTTAACCCCGGCTGGCAACTCAGCACCACGCAGCCGCTCGCTCACTCCCCCCCTGCTCCCCACAGTGGGATGGGGGAGAGAATTGGGGGGGGGAAAAAGTAAGACCCGTGGGTTGAGATAGAGAGAGTTTAATAAGAGAGAAGAGTAACAATAGTAATAATAAAAATGGTAAGAGAATATACAGAATATATAAAACAAGTGATGCACAACGCAATTGCTCACCACCCGCCGACCGATGCCCGGCCCGTCCCGAGCCGCCATCACTCCCCGAGCTGCCATCACTCTCCCACCCAACCGACCGCCTAACCCCCTCCGAACATGACGTTCTATGGTCTGGAATAGCTCTTTGGTCAGTTTGGGTCAGCTGTCCTAGCTATGCTCCCTCCCAGCTTGTTATGGACCTGGCCGAGCAGGAGAAGCTCAAAAAGTCCTTGAGTAGTCTCAGCACTACTTAGCAACAACTTAAAACATCAGTGTGTTACCAACGTTCTTGTAGTACTAAATCCAAACCACAGCACTATGCTAGCTACTATCAAGAAAAATTAACTCTATCCCAGCCGAAACCAGGACACTTCCCGCACATCACGAGAGAGCGCGCAGATCCCTTTGAACAAGAGAGGCTTATTTGGTACCACGAAGATGAGTCCACGCTGAACAGGAATGCAGGTTTTTAACACGCGAGGTGCAGCGCAGGCGAAGGGGCGGGCAGGCAGACTTCTGTCACGGTACAAGTACTGCAGAGCCGTGCCCCAAGAGTCAGACCCAAGTGCTCTTCAAGTATCAGAGCTGCAAGATAGAACCCTGTGTTCAGGGTCCAGTAGAGAAGACCAACATAACCCTGAAGTCCATCTGCCATTCAATTAATCATGCAACACCAGAAGATTAGGCAGAGGGCACAGACAACAAAACAAATGTGACAAGATCATTTTTGTTCACTCCCAGCACCCGCCTTGTCTGCATTCAGGTCACCACCCTCAAGAGGCAAGACACCAGGAGGAAGACTTCTCAACCGAGCATTTCCTGATGGAAATCAAGACCACAGCAAATGGGACCAGCCACCCTACCACTGGGTCTGCCAGACCCAGCACCCTAGCACTGGGTCTGCCAGACAGACAGCTCTTGGGTCAGTATGGATGAGATTAACACCCCTGCAAAGCCCTGGGCCACGTGCTGTGTGGGTGATGGAGCAGTCTCCTGACCTGAAGATGTTCGTAGTACCACCATCACCACCACCATCATGGTCCCTATATGAAATGGCTTTCAAGGTCCCCCCAGGACAATGTACGTGCTCCTCAACACTTGGTTTGGGACCCACCAATCTGGCCTTTAAACCTCCTCCCTCCCCTTCCCACTATTTGGGGATTTAAAAGTTGCATAAACTAATTCTCACAAATGAAACATGGGAGTGCGTAGAGAAATCTTTTAGGTGGGCAAAAGCAGACCTAGGACAGACACTCCCTCTAATTCAGGCCCCCCTTTCCAGCCCCCTGCCCCTGCCTTTCACTCGGGGAGGTTTGCTGACCCCAGCATAACTTCTCTAGATGTTGCCTCCAACCAAGCTCACCCCAGAGAGCCCGCAAGGCCGTTCCAAATCCATCCTGGCTATTTCATTAGAAGCGAGCAATTGTGGTTACCGCTCACAGCGGTGATGCGAGCGGGGAGTGAGGTCACTGGCAACACCAGCAGCACCAGCGGCTGCAGAAGCCACCACTCATCGGCGCTGCCTACCAGCCGGGAGCCTCCGGCGCTTTAAACACGGGAGGAAGATGAGTAATTTCAGACAAAAGAATGAGCCCTCGGCAAAACTTCTGAAACACAAATCTCTGGACTGGATCAGGTACTGTGCTACAGCTCTCTTTTTTCTTTTCTTCTCTTTCAAGCCTTTCACGTATTGTTTCCCTCTTCCAGATTTCCAAATTCCTACTCATCTCTGAAAGAGATAAGCTGAAGTATTCCCTCAACACCACTGTTCCCAGTACCTTTCAGATCAAGAAGAAACAGATTTCAATAAATCTAGTCCCTGTTCACCCCACGTGCACCCCCTACAATTTTTGTTGCAATATCTTTCCTTGTCTCTGTGGGATCTCAAAGCATTAACGTGACAGACCAGAAAGCAATGGGACTCAGTGTATAAAACCCACCCTGAAGATAAATGGCAATACAGAGGGGATAAACCACCTCCGTGTAGAGGTAGATCCACCTGAAGAGATCTGTCACCACTCAGTTGACCTGAGTGATGGCCACGTCAAGGCTGTTCCCTGCAGGAAAGGCCGACGGGGAGTTGGGTTTCGTGGTTGTGGAGGACAGTTGTTAAGAGTAAGAGGTGTCAGCACCACTTGCAGATTGGGAAAAGCTCCTTACACCTTCTCAGGACTTGCCATCTGTAGCAGCCTCTTAACGTGCTCTGAAATGATGGTCCTGTCCCTCCCATCAGCTTATGCCGATGGCAAATGAAAGTCACCCTCATAGTCTTGTCTTAAATGCTGATGGGGGAAGAGTCTTTAAAAAGCGCTCTTAAAACCTGCCTCAACAAAACTATCAGCAACGCACAATGTTGTGACTTAATGTAAATGTGTCCCAGTTCTGCTAAAAAATAATTCAGAAAGAAGAAGTGAAAAACACCCGATGTGACAACAGAAAAGATGATGTTGGTCTCCCGTGAAACTCCTGGACAGCTTGAAATCACTTCGAGGAAATCTGAAATCGTTTCTCCTTCTGAAAGCTCAGAACAGGTCAAAAATACAGCTGTCCTTCCCAACAGCACCAGCACCCTGTTTTCCTGAAGAATTTTATGCAAATTGGATTAACTACCCATTGCTCTTCTGCTCTGAGCTGAGCGCCGCTTGAAACGCAAACATTGACTTAGGAACATAAAGGGAAGATCTTCTGGCATACAGCAAACCTGGTTCTGGGTCAAGAGGATGGCCATTTGGTAAAAAGCTATTAAACAACAGAGTGAACAAACTAGTTTTCCAGGAGAGGGGCTGGGTCCTTGCCCACCCCAGGCAGTACGTGGTGGCTCCCCAGCTCATGTGCCACCTTGGAATGCTCCACCGTGCCGGGGACAAGTGCCAGGAGCGATGGGGTGGGAGGATGCGAACGCCTCTCACTCTGCGAACGCTGAGGTTGGGAGGAAGGAAACCAGAAGTGAAACAAAGCCCAGCGAGCAGGCGGCAGGAAGAGCAGTCATTTCTCCCCCTCCTCCCCCAAACCCATTATTTACAGTAAAGTATAAAACCAAGTGACCCTAAAAATACAAGTTCAGGCTTCCTGTGGCAGTGTCTGACAGCTGCTTGTCTCCAGCTTTCAAAGCCCCGTGAGACCTCGCTGCCTCCTCCCTACCTTCCTCCTCTCTCCCCTTTATTTTCATTCTTTCCATTTTCCTCCCCTTTTCACACCCCACTTTTCCCCATTTCCTCTTCCACCATGGTCCTGGTAAGGATGGTGAGGTATCCACCCAATACCAGGTATCCACCCGATAAGGATGCCGGAGGACTTGGTCAAAGCCACTCGCCCCGCGGTGGTCTCAAGGGGAGTGCAGGGACAGGGCTGATGGGATGATTCCTCCTTTCCCCCACCCACACGTCTCTGATTGTGGCACCTGGACACAACATAAATTAAAACTAAAAGCACCTACATGCATGCAGAATAAAATGGAATTAATTCAGAAAAGCAACAGTACATCTGATTTGGGTAACGAGAAACGAACAAGCGGCAATTCCAAGGCTGCAAAATTATCCCATCCTGTAGAAGAATATATGTACTTTTAAGAAAGGGCAAAACGGTGGGCTGAGAACATTTCCTACTTATGCAATTACTTTTGTAGGACCAGGCCGTGCTGCCACACCAGTATTAAGCAATTCCCCCATCCTGCCATACATGCAAATATATTCACATTTTTCAGGTAACTCACTTTTTTTACTGCAGTCCTAAGGTTGTCTCTGCACCCTTGTATTTTGTTGGAGTCTGGTTTTTGTTGGGTTTTTTTGGTTTTTTGTTTTTGTTTTGTTTTGTTTTTTAAAAGGGTAATTGAGCATCACTGCCGTCTCTTAAGTCAGATCATTATATGCACATGGGTATCTGCCACGCAAGGTCCCGATTTTCCCATCTTTTCTAAACCACCAAGCCTGACCCAGCATTTCAGACTGAAGATTAATTTCCAGCAAGAACTACAATCATTCCAGGATTTTTGCTAACATATGGAGGAGTATCTCATGCCACCCTTCAACCTACTAACGTGCCTGCTCAACCCTACTACAGGACAGAGTCCCTGCAGTCTTGTAGCAGGCACACTTCTACCAAAAGCTCTTGCCACGCTCCTCGGGGCAAGGGCTCCCAAAATGCACATCAAGACCCCGTACAGACCCAGGAGGCTCGGCCGGGAGGGTGTCCTGCTCAGGGCTGGGTTTACCCCAGCGCTCAGGCACTCAATCTTCACAGCACAGCCTGATTTTCTGGGTACAGCCCACATTTGGGAAGCTGGCGTTTACACAAAAAGAAACAAAACCCAAACCCAACCCAACGTTGTAAGCTGGTTTCCCTTACACGCAGTGCTACCAAAGCACAAGTGCACAAAGCACCGTGCCATTCCACGACTGCTAAACCCCGCCTTAACGTGCTGCCCCGTACACATTCTTTGCCTTCCGAAGCAAAGCACACAACCCAAAATCATAGAATAATAGAATCATAGAATCACTTTGGTTGGAAAAGACCTTTAAGATCATCAAGTCCAACCTTTAACCTAACCCTGCCATCCCACCACTAAACCCTGTCCCTAAGCACCTCATCTACCCTTCTTTTAAATACCTCCAGCGCTTGGCTCAGACTAAAAAGACACCATCCCTCCACCATTTTATCCCAGCTGCCTCGGCAACAAGCTGACCCGGAGATCCAACTCAGATGGCTGCGTGCATGCATGAGTGCTCGGGAGTTTTAACGCTATTAAGTAGCGTTAAAGACATCAAAGATAATTATTTTCTACCAACTTCATGAAGACAGGCAGCTGGGTGGCAAAGGATGCTGGACGCAGCCATCCACGAGGTTTATCTCCAACAGCTTTTAATCCCGTTGGCCCCTTTCTCCAGTCAATTATAGCAGCCTCTGCGTTGCCAAAAAAGCAATGGGAGGGAGAGACTATAGGTATAAGCAGACATAATAGAATCCTAATTTAATTAGGGAAGTACTCAATCAACCAAGAGACATAAATACAAAGGAAACCAGGTTTATTAGTTCTGGTGCTTGCAGAAATGCTCATTTGGTTCCTGATTACTGGGGGAGGGATAAAAAAAAATAAAAATCAGTAATCTTAATAGCCCAGTCCTAGTTTGCTCTTTCAGAAAAAGTTAGTAACAAAACCAAGCAAAACTCAAGAGCTTGTAGGAACATGGCGCTCATGATGGACCAGTAACTGTGCTCATTATGGGGAGAGCCCGGTTCTGGTTTAACTGCGGTTACGAAATACAAATTACAGCTTGGCCAGCCTCAAGGGAAGAAGTTTTCAAGCCTGGTTCTCAGGTCTGGTTTACACCAGTGCTCCCCAGTGACTCCAACCTCTTGCTTTCCCCCACGTCAGAGGAAAGTCAGGATCACCGGGTCTAACAGCACATGCCAAAAGGCTTGGAGAAGGAGAAGCCACCAACTCCCCACGGCAGCGCTGAGCCCATGGGGGGGGTCACTTCATCCACAGAAAGCTCCATCCTTTGCTACCCCATCCTTTTTTGGGGTCTGCAGGTTCAGCGCCAGCTTAGCGGAACAGCGGGCATATCTCACGTTCACGCTTTAATGCCTGGATAAAGGTTTTGCTGAGAGTGTAATAGCACAAAGTGACTAACAAGGGGCTGGGGAACTATTTGGAGATTAACTAACTGATTTCGTGTTATGAAAGAGCAGGTTGTAATTTTAGGATTAGAAAATCCTATTTTGGATGTCAATGCCTTGCATGAGAAAAGGGCCAGGAGCAGTGGGACGACGACGCTCTAATCCATCCGCGAGGAACTGGCAGGGCAAGCAGGGAATGAGCCATCCATGCCAAGAAACTCTAAAAAGTACAATAAATCTGCCGCAAACACCACTCTCTGGGTTCTCCAGTAAAATGGTCCCTCACTGGGTGGGCTAACGCGCCCCCGGGCAGACTCCCACCGCCTCTGTTGGGATTCTTCAGCTACAGCCACGATTTGAGCGCCAACCCAATGACGTGGCAGGGTCCAGCCTACCGTCAGATGGGTCCAAGAGGAGTCCTCCACCGGCCAACCATCCCCACCTCTCCCTGCAGCCTCCAGGTACTGCTGACAGCACTGACAGGTGCCAAAAAAAGTATAATTAAATGCCAGATAGAGGAAAAAAAACCCTGTGTATGCGAAGCCATGTGGTGAGACTGAGCATCCCATTCTGGCACTGACTTAGCGAGACTGAGACCATGCAACTGCACTGCTATCCTTCCATCCCTGCCTTGGTTTAAAGGAGATACTTAACCATCCCCAAAGGGCCGTGACCTTTCTGACATCCCAAGAAGTCCCAGCTTCAGTGTGCCATTCGGGTTTATCCATCCAGGATAAGGAAGAACCCTTCGCTACATCATGGCGAAGTACTCAGCACCCTGCCTGGGTGCATCTCCACCAGCTCAGCCTTCTCCAGTCTCCAGTAAAAACCAGCGGTTCCCCATTACCCCGGTAAAGCTGCGGGACGGCAGTGGGTCACTCTCAACGCTCACTATGCATATAGAGACATATATCCAAAGTGCTGAATCAGCACCGGACATCCTACCTGCTTTCCATCAGTGCCACCGGGGCTGCTAGCGCATCAGGATAACCCCAGAGGGGTCAGGGGTGAAGTTTGATAAAACCACAACTATTTCAGCAGAAAAATGGTCCTCGTGCTGTCTGCAGTATCCAGGGTGCTGTCTGAAGCCACGTTAAACACAATATTTATCTTACCAGGCACTTGGTGCTTTATGTTTTGAGGTTTTTTTTTAGCTTCCAGTTAGAAGGAATTTTGCAGGCTCATAAAAAGGAAAAAAAAAAAAAAGCTCACTGTATGGTAGACATAATTTACCGACACATTTTTTAATTTAATTTGGTTCATTTTTCCTCCTTCCTATTTTCATCCAGTTTTTCTTCTTTCTCCCCACCTCCCCCGGTTTAGGTTACTTAAAATTTACAAAGTTTGAAACAAATAAAGCCAGACTGAAAATACACAGGAAAACACAGGAAGTCTTCAACGCTGCACAGGTTAAAAATAAGCTCTAAACCAGCTAATGTCAGCATCAGCATAAAAGAAAGGACACCCTGACAGCTCTAATTATTACATTCTCTTGTTTTGCACTTGTGAAGAGCAGCAATTAAATCTCTGCTTGGGCTTATAAGGAAAAAGTAAAGCGCTCTGCACCTGCAAAACGGATTCTGTTCCATCGGAGGATTTCAGCTCCCCAAAGCACATTATCCAGGGCAGCCTGCAGAACAAAACCCATCCTCCCCTTTCCAGCAACCGAGGATTTTGCAGCCGGTTCACGGGGAAGAATACTAATAATGGCACCCCCCCCCCCCCCCCCTTCTGCCTTTGCTAGACAGATTTATTTAAGAGAGAGCTCACCATTTCTGGACAAACCGGCCGCAGACTATGTGTGCAATGCCTGAAACTGCCATGCGGTGATAAAAGTATTTTTATTCATCATCATTTTTATTGCAGTAGCCTCCGGGGACTTGAACTAGGTCACTTTCCCATCAAGGCTCACTACAAGCCGTTAAATAAGTGGTGCACGCAGGGTCCTTTAAGCATCTTCTATAAACGAGCGATTCCGTTCATTAAAAAGGTAAAGAGAAACAAGCATCGCAGTTTATGAAACCTATTTTCTGCCACTCATAAATATAAATTCTTTGATGTTCAATAACCTAATTGAGTTCAGCATTTGCAGCTGTTCCCTCGGCAGCATGGAGGGCCTCTCGCTTATTCTGATTACCTGTCCTTGGGAAATCTGCTGGAACTGCCCGTCTCGGGGACCTCTACTCCTTTGTCAAATCCAGCTGGGATCAGCTGGGAGGCTGGAAATCTCCGTGACTTGGAAACAGAGGGGGAATCTCACCGACAGCCATGCAAGTTGCAGCAGCTTTGTTTCTTTAGGAAATTCAGCTAAAAAGCGGATCATGACTTTCATGCTCAGTTCCAGGCTGGCACCAAGTAAAGATGGCTTAAAAGAAAAAAAAAAAACCCAAAACAACCAAAACACAAAAAAAAAACCCCCCCCCAAAAAAAACCCAAACAAAACCTTCCTGGAGATCCCCCCCCCCCCCCCCCAAAATTTAAATCCCAGAACATTTCACTAAAAATATTCTGAATATTCCACTCCGGAGGCAGGGTGCTGCGGGGGGCCAGGGTCCCAATCCTTGGACATGTCCCAGCGTGGTGGCACCTACAGGCTCTGGGTTTTGGCCGCACACACTCGCTCCCCACCCTCCTTTCCTAGAAACTACATGAAACCAAAGGCAAGCCTCTCCCTGGAAAACAAGCTTTGAATTTGCATGAAAACATGGTCTTTTTTTGTTTGTTTGTTTGTTTTCCTAATGCAAAGCAGTTTTGACCAAGGGCGCCGGAGCAGCCCCTATCAGCGAGGTTTGGTGTGCGCAGGAAGGGCAGGCACCAGCTGGGATGCCAGGAGAAGAAAGGCACAGTGTTTCCATAAAGCCAGTGGGGAAAAAAAAAAGAAAAAATAATATAGCTGGGAACATTTTTCTGGCAGAAAATGCTCACTGATGGGAGTGAAGCGCTGATAGCCAAGGAGAAAGCTAAGCTGGCTGAGCCAGCTCTCCCGCTCCCAGGACACCTGCAATCATCTGCTGCGGGAGCGGCCGCACGGGGACATCAATAAGGCTGCCTGTGCTCCGTCCCCAAACTCACAGACACAGAATCCCAGCATGGCAAGGGTTGGAAGGGACCTCGGGAGATCACCCAGTCCAACCCCCTGCTCAAGCACATTCTCCTAGAGCATGTTACACAGGACTTCATCCAGGCAGGCTTTGAATATCTCCAGAGAAGGAGACTCCACAACCCCCCTGGGCAGCCTGTTCCAGTGCTGCGTCACCCTCAGAGTAAAGAAATTTTTCCTCCCATTCAACTGAAACCTCTTATGTTTCAGTTTGCACCCGTTGCCCCTAGTCCTGTCGCTGGACAACACTGCAAAGAGTCTGGCTACGTCCTCTTGACTTCCACCCTTAAGATATTTGTAGGTGTTGATGAGGTCCCCTCTCAGTCTTCTCTTCTTCAGGCTGAACAAGCCCAGCTCCCTCAGCCTTTCCTCGTAGGGGAGATGCTCCAGTCCCTTTATCATCCTAGTTGCTCTCCTCTGGACTCAAGTGACCCCTAACGCCTTCCAACTGATCTCAGCAGGTTTCACACCTGCCACCGATCCAAAGACCTCGGATCTCCTTACGGAGGTAGCTAAATCCCATCCATCCTGCGTGGAGATGGACCAAGCTTTCCCACTCAAACTGAATCAGCGCCCCGGGACACCGATTTAGATCCTGCCTAACGCAGTCTACTTAAAATGTTTTCGTCGTCTTTTTCCAGACTGAGGAAAGGACTAAGCATGCCCTGAAGCTCAGGCAGCTTCTCCAGCTCTGCTGGCTCTTCTAGTAAAAGGCATTCATTACCTCTCACTACAAACCCGGCTTTTCTTCTGTCCCGGGTTCATCGTGGCTACAACAAACACTACTTCCAAGTATTTTGCTTATTAAGGACACAAAAAGCCTACATGGAAACGCTTCCTCTGTCCCAGACGTTTTTAATTTACCCCTAATTTTACAGGTCTTGAAAACTTTTAATGCAACTCTGGCTTTTTCTGCTGCTCTTCTCATTGGGAGGGCTCCGTGCCTTCCAGCCACGCACTAAGCACAAATAACCCCAACGCAAACACAGCTGCCACAGTTTGTCCCTAAACAATGAGACATACCTCAGACTTGCTTAGTACCGGTACTAAAAAGCCAGTACATAAGATTTTTCTGGGTGTAAAGCGCCTGCTTTATTTTTTAAGCCTGATGTTTACCCTGACAGAGTTCCTCTAATACTTCTGAAATATTTTTCATACCTTACGGACGTGTTACAAAAGCCTTATTGACCCCACACAATACCACTTATCAATTCCAGGTAGATCGCTCTGGCGTCGAGACAGGGCTGGAAGTTAAATTAAGTCCTGGAAGATGTTCTTTTTTTGGCAGGTCTTAGGAGCCAGCTCAGCACATTCCCATCTCCTGCTTGGTCTAAAAATAATAAACCCTCCAAAGCGAGCGGTCGGGATGATCCGTGCTGAGCGCAGGCACGCGGCGTGCCCGGTCAGCTCCGCGGCTCCCACCCCCAGCCCTGCCCGGGATACACCAGCGGCTCGAACCGGGGCTGGTGGCCAGACGGTGCTGCCGGCGTCACGGTGCTCGGCGTGGCATGGAGATCTTCCCTCTGCTTCCCGGTGGTTGGCCATCATCGTCCATAGGTGAAGGGGTGGCGAGGGGAATGTGCACATCCCGCCACGCCGATGGTGCAGAAATGGGACGTTTGCCTGCCCGCCCGATCCACCCACTGCCTGGGCCTGCTGGTGGGGATGTCACCTGGTAACCCACCTCAGATGTGGGGATGGTCAGAAAGCAGCAGAGTTAAAACAAGACTGTCTCTGCTCACCTGCAGTTACTCCTATCTTTCTTCTTTTTTAAACATAGAAGGGTATAGGTTGGAAGGGACCTCCACCTCCATGTGGTCCAACCCCCACGCAAGCAGGGCCACCATGCACCATGACCGCCCAGCTGCCAGAGCAGACCCATGGGAGGGAACAGGGCTCTGGCCCAACTCCAGATGCTCAGAAGTAAGCTCAACTGCTGTCAGAGACAAAAACCCCTCCACACACTGTTCCCTCAAGGGTCGTTAAGGATTTTATTTGTTTCCTTTTTTCAAGTCTTGTGGAGTGGGAACAATATCTTTGAACCGGGGCTGCAAAAAGCCAAATGCAACAGGATTACCGATCCACAGCTACATCCCAAAGGCTCCTACGTACCACACCACCACGAAGGGTTGGACTAGATGACCTCTAGGGGTCCCTTCCAACCCCAAACATTCTATGATCCTATGAAGAGGTCCTTGAATCATCACAAGCATCACAGAGACTTGGTGAAAGCAACGTGCATTGCTCTTCATTTCAAATTGGTCTACAGAAGAAAAGCACTGAGCACCAACAAGACCGTACTTCCAAAGATACGATGGCCCGGGAAGTCCCCTCGGTCAAGGCCAAGGCTCTCCTCAAGCATGATCCTGGCCCTCATGTTTGGACGCTGTGCCTCCGAAAGCCCCTCGTGGCATCTCCAGGCCAAAGGCTGTGTCAAACAGCCCCAGCACTCAAGCGGCGAGGACACCAAGCAAAGCCGAGAGGTTCAGCTGCATGAGAAGAGGGAAGCGCCCTGCGCGATGCACAGCACGATGAATTAAAGGTCAAAACTCAAAAAGCAGTTGGCATTTTACCGTCAGCAGCTTGTTTAAGAAGCCATCCCTCCTCTCTGAGGGATGGAGGCCCTCAGCCAAAGGGCAATAGCAGCTCCACCCCGAGCTGCTCCGTCCGCACCAGCACAGCCTTGGGCAGCACCAGCAGACAGGAGTGCACGGCACCGCTCTGCGAACGCAGCACACAAGCACACAGAGATGCTGGTGGATGCTCTACCAGCCTCCACCACCTCTACCAGGTCACCAGCATTCTCCCACAAGTAGCGGTAAATTCAGACTTTCAATAAAACCAAGAGCTATCAAATTTTAATGCTCTATTACCGGCACGGCTGTATCTGAATTCCAGGAGGCATTCTCCAGGCTGGTAAGCCTGATCTACCCATGACTTTTCAATTTGCTGCTGTAGCATAGGTGCATCCCACCTCTCCCAGCAGCAAGGATGAGATTGCTCTCTCCTTCAGCATGACATCAAAGCACCCGTCCTACTTACGGTCCCCTTCTGTCCATCTATTTCTTGCAAATACACAACTGAACACACTCTGGGATTCTCCTGCAAGAGTGAGCAAGACAGTGGTTCGTTAGAGGGATGTTTTTCGTTATAGTAGTTGGCTCCCCAACTCCTGCAGCAGTTAGTGTACATGCATGGTGCTCAGAAGAGAAAGTGGTCCCAATCTTTTCAGAGGTTCTTGGTTGAACCTCAATCCTGGGACTGATGCCATTGATCCCCAAGGTATTAAGAAAAAAAACAGGTATTAAGAAGGACAAGAAAACACCACAGACAGGGCTTTGCCACCTGCACGGGCCACGGGCACCAGCCACAGGATGGTCACTTGTCTATCAGAGAAGTCACTCGTTCATCTCTTCACATCATTGCTGCCTTTTTGATCTCGGAGACACCATCCTGAGCTGTTCTTCTCAAAGCGGGCAGGAAAAGCAAAGCTGACTGGGTAAAAGGCTGTTTATTTAGGTGGCACAAACGAACCCTCACGCTACGCTGAGCTCAGCTGACCTGACACATCAAAGCCTTTGATTGCTTTCCAAGCGCTGACAGCAAGGACCCCACCGTAGCCACGCTGTCAGCACTTGGAGAGGCACCACGACATGCAACGCTACTAACAACCCTACGGTTACAGATGGGAAGGTAAAAAAAACCCACCAAGAGCGATGCTTACCAAAGAGGAGGATGGTTTTGGCACAACAAGAGCACTGCAATGCTGTGATAGGTCTTCCCTGAGGTCACCATCAGTTCTTCCCGGCCCAAAAGTGACCAGTTTGGCAGAAAAAGCAGGAGAGCAGGGCATGCAATAAAAAAAAGTGGTTTGGGTGACACCTTACTTGGCCACGGCCGAACCCACCCGTGGGTCAGGGCATGGTACCCATTTGGTTTTGCTGCTTGCTGGAGAAAAGGGACCAGAAAATAACATTTTCTCTCCAGAAAATAACACACTCCTGGACATTCAGGAGAGGAAGGAGCTGATCCCAACAGAGGGATGTGTTTTAAGCAAACAGCCAAGAAAGCAAAGGGGGGATGAGGGGAGAGATGCAAAGCAGTTGCCTCGTAGGGTTCAGCCTTTAATTAAAAGGGTCGAGCAGAATGTTTCAAACACCACATGGCTATGATTTAAAGAGCGGTTTGTAAGATGAGTTTTCATCTTCAGCGTGGGTTTTTCATCTACTAACAATAAATAGAATTTTCATATTATTTCCACGAGCTCCAGCCTCTGTAAAAATCACGGCGTTTTAATAGCGGCGCAGCCAAGGTTGACACCAAACCGTCCGTACAAAAGTAATTCTGAGAAGATCACCGCTAAGTCCTGGGTATTCGGTCAGAAAAACAGCATCTCTCAAAGCCACTGAAAAAGAACCCTGTTTTTTCCTACAGTAAGAAGCCCGTAGTGTAGACAGGAACGAACAGAGCAGGATCCAAGCTGGTGACACGCGTGTGCCGCAAACCACGGAGGGCACGGGGACAGCTCTGACCCCGCTGGCCCCACTTCGTTTAAAACTGACACCAAGCTTTTCTATCCACACCAGTATTTTTCTAAAGGGCGCTTCACAGATCACTTCCAGCTAAAATTCACTGTGCTCCTACCGCAGTCATCTATTACTTGCTCATCCTCTCCCGCGCTCTCCCCGCGGGGCCGCGGCCAGGCTGAGTAATGCGGTCCCTAATAGAGTATCACATCTTGTAATTAGTGCAACACCAGCACCAAGATCAAGGTGTTTTATCACAGCGACCTGCCCTTTCCTTCGTGGGATGGCTCACAGAAGAGCATAAGGCTGCTCCCGTAACCAAGCATATCCCCAAACTGCCACGCTGCCCAGCTTTTAAAACCTGCTCCCATGGTGGGGCATGTGCCATCAATTCGTGGAAGCAAGAACAGCCTCTGCTCCCTCCCAAGAACAAGTACACTCGCTCCCCAGACCTGTCCTTTCCATTGGCATAGGCAAAAATGGGTCCACAGCTGAGTTTTCTCCGTGGGGGAGGTGATGGCTACTGCAATGCAGACCCAGAGCCAGTGCTCAGAGCTGTCGACAGCCCCGTGAAGGTTGTGGAGCTCCTCCTCAGCTGCAGGCACGCTGCTCTGCACCGATGCCCACCTGCAGGGACCGATGATGCCCGCGGGGCCCTCCTACAGCTGAGGACCCAGGTCCCCCACGACCCCTTTCTTAACCAGACCCTACGTACCACACCAAGGACCCACCCAGAGCTTTGCAAGGCTGACAAGCTCATTCGGCAACTCCCTGGAGTGACAGAACAGGCTAGAAAATGTGGTTTTGGCATCAATCACCCAAGAAATGTAATATAAGTGAGCAACATTCCCGTTGGTCTGACGGTACCGATGAGCCAATGGACGCAGAGAAAGGTCAACAGCCCAGATCACACCGAAAACACGTGGCATGGCAGAAATGTTCAGCTCTTCAGTCTTAGTCCTGTGCTTTAACCACATGCGTCTCCCCCTTTTCAAGCTGTAGCCCACTGGGCATTATCTGACTAATCCTGCAGCAAGGAAAACCCAAAAGCTCCCTTTTCCACAAACAAAAGTTTCTCAACACCGCAGTTCAATGACTTCAACAGCAAAAAAAAAAGTCATGAGGAGTCACTATTGAAAGCCCTTTCAGAAAGATGCCCAGTTAATTACCAAACCACTGCAGAGTCCCAAGTCATCCCAAATGCATCAACATGGCAAGAGATGAATCATCCCAGGAAATGCCAGGAGCTCCTCTGTCACCAGCCACAACGGCAAGGCCAGTTTTTGCTCCAGACAGGAAGAAAAACACTGGATAATATGAAACGGACCACATCAGTCACTGGACACGAGGTAGCAGAACATTAAGATGGCCCGCAAAATTTGTTCGTATCGCTGAAGAAGTGGAGATGTTTTTTCAAGGCGCTGCTGTGTAGGAGAAGCGTCCCACTTCCTTCCTCATCATCGCTTCGGAGAGCGCACCAAGAATGCTCCTCCAGGAGTAAATTATTTAGGCAGTCGTTTCAGCAAGTTATTTCTACTCATTTCTGAGGAACAATACAGCCCAACCTGGGATTTAAACCAGCAGCAATGAAACGGTACCCAGTCAACTCCACCTCCAGAAACCGAGCAGAGGATGGACATGGAACACCATGAAACCACCACCAATACTGGAGGATGCAGCATACGCTTGGCATGGCTTAAACATGGGACTACAACTAGAGTTGCTCTGGCTCTCCAGCAAAACCTGCTCCGTCTTCATATTCCATACAGCTTTCCTCCTAGGAGACAGCTGGGTTTTCTACTTTCACGTGAATTACTCTAATTTTGTTGTGACAGTCTAGAGCAACCAGAGGATGCTGCAAGTTAAACGTCATCATTTGTCTGCAAGTTCTAAGAGGGAATAGGGCTGCCAAATCAGACCACTGCAAAGCTAGGATCTGACAGCTGTAACTAGGGCAATTTCAGCTAGGGAACAATAAAAATAAATAAAGGGAAAAAAAGGAAAAACAGAGAAACTATGCATTACAAGAGGAAGCAAGAATTGCAGCTACTATTAAAGACAAAAGTTGGCTATTTGCCTATTTTGATGCTGTCTTCAAACCAAAAATTGTGCTCGTCGTGTGCCCACTGCACAGCTGCTTAAGAGCAGCCTGGAAGAGAGACAACAGCAGAGAGAAAACGCCCGGGTCAAAGCATGGCATCTGCTTGCCCGACTGCAGCCTTTTTAAAAGTTCCAGAGCCACAGATAAGACTTGGCCAGCAGCGCTGAGGGAGGCACACACATCTCCTGATGTTTATCAGGACGGTTTCAAGTCTCAAGCACGTGAACCCCGCATGGAAAAGGTCTGGGCTGCGGCGTGACAGCCAAAGCAGGCAACAACCCGATACCCTGACCCCGACTCGCTCTGAATGCCAGGCGAGTCAAGGAGGGTCTGTAATTAATGAGACTACAAGAAAATCAGATCTATCGGAGCCTTCTCCAAATCAGACGCCACGCCGCTCTGCTGCCACCAAATTCCTGTGGGATCATAAAACGATAAGCCAGGGGAAAAAGGAATAAAATAAAAAAAAAAATAATCTCAGAGTTGTCAGTGAATTCAGACCTGCAGCCACCTGAATAAGGCTGCAATCTTTTTCAAGAAATATTTTCTCAAGAACGAGTCTAAGAATTAAAAATAAACGCAGACTCCATCTAACTCCATCCTTTTAACCTTTTATCTTTCTCAGCGTTAAATCCAGAGCCCAACTCAGGCAAGCAGTCACCGAGGGTGAGTCCCATCCACCCAAAACAACCCCACCACAGAGGCTCCTGTTCCTCAGGGTTCCTGGCTGGGCATCCAAGAGGGACTCACGCGCTGCTGCACAGCTCTTCCCAAGCAGAGTGTCTGAACGATCAAGTTCTCCATAAATCCTTTCCGGTTTCATATTCATCTCAAAGGCATCTACATTCAGGAGATAAAGATTAGAAGCATTCCAAGTCCAGAAATACTATTTTTTTTTTCTTCCCCCCCCCCCCCCCCCCCTTCTTCCAAGAAGAGGAATCCAGTTCTAAAGCCAGAGAGCCCCCAGCGTATGTGGATGGTTTGGAAACGGGGCCAAAGCCTGGCGGTGAAGGAGTACGTTTTTAAAACCTGCAGGTTTTGGCAACATTTCTTTTTTCACATGGACCTCATCACATTGATTTTGCTGTTTCTGCTCAAGACCAGCTCATCACAACGGCCTCCATCAGGGATTAACCCTGAAGACAACTTTTGGTGTCAAGCAGTGCCATGGGAGAGCTGCTGCCTCTCAAGGAGAGCGGGAGGGGATCCTCCCCTCGGGTGTCCATTCAATGTTGTGTTAAAATCGCAGACACCCAGTAGCAGAAGCCCTTCTACGGCATGTGTAGAAGTTCAGCTCGATTCCCCGACACTTGGCTGCTTCCAGGCACACTCAGGTGTCCTGCTAGGTCCGTGGAATCTCAAGTCAAGATCTCTCGTAACCAGCAACCAAACACCAACCACCAAACCATGACACCATGAGGCAGAGCATCATCCCCGGGGACGGCTGGGGCAGCAGCGCTGAAGCCTCCAGCTGTAGGTCCCATGCCAAACTTCACGTTCGCCTTCCAGCAACGTCCACGTTAGCCCTAACGAAGACATATACTGAAGACGATTCCTTTTTAATCTCTTCACTTGCTAGGTGTACCAATCCCCGTTGTAGGGCGGTCGGTGCCCACCAGGGTTGAAGGGGAGCAGTGGTCGAACATGACCCTGAGCTGGCTGCGGGCGCTGGAGCCGAACCCAGGGGCAGGCTGCCCGTAGCAGGCAGCAGCGAAGCCTCCGAGCTGCCCGCGCTTCCCCGTGACCCACTTCCACGCTGCAAAACTGAATTACGGCTCCCATTGATCCACTCGGCTTCCCGCTTCGGTTTTGCTGGTGAAGCAGTGAAAGAGGTCACCCCTCTCTGCTGCGACTGCCGAGGCAGCTTCCTACCTACCGAAAAGCGGAGCTTATCTCCTTGGAGCTCCTTGCTAGTAACCAAGAGCCAGGCAGCAAAAATATCTTGGAACTGTTAAAAAAAGAAAGTGTGACAAACAAGATGTGTTCCTGGATACACAGAGCACCATCCCAATCTGTACTCACAAGGCTTAAAAAAAAAAAAAAAAAAAGAAAAAAAAAAGGGCTGCCAGTACGTACTACAGACAGTATTTTATATTATCTCTACAGTGTAGTCCACACCATCATCCATCACCGAGATAGTGATGATGTGCTGAAGGACAGACATTTATTGTCAGCAGGAGATACCCATCGCAGCTGAAGATTCTGCAATTACTGTTTCTTAGAGAAAATGAAAGATTTATTATTCACATAATAGTCAATGAAGGTCTTTTCTGGAGTAGAACAGTGGTTTACTTACAGGCCTTCGTCTGTATGTCACATTGTATTATGCAAGATTAAATAGTTCAATTTTTTTCAAGCTGTGATTTTAGGTAATGTGTGGATTCTCCAGCAGTAATTAAAAGGACAGAGGCTACTTGTACTCTCTGCTGTGCCCTCCCCAGGCAGCCTGGTACTGGGGTACCAGTGGGGACTCTCTCCTCCTACCCAGACAGTTTCTGCCTTTATTTCTCTAACCCATGAAGCCACAGGTAGAGAAGATTTATATTCTGTCATCGGATAAAGGTCTTCAGCTGAGATCAAAGCAGTTAGCTGTAATTGCAGAGAGAAGGTTGCAAAACAAATCCTAATTTATCAGTAGGGATTTTTCACCCCCTTAAAGTACGTACCATCTACAGCAGGCAGGAGAGAGAGTAAGGCAGGGAAAAAAAAATAAATCATCAATCATTAGAGAAGCTGCCCTCGTTCACAGTTTTGCCATTAGCTATGACAGAAATCCTAAACGCAAGATAAAATCTCGGTGCTGTGTGTTACTACACCTCCCCTTTCAAAAAAGGTCTTTTAAACAAAGAGCATCGCGTCTTCTCTCCATCCTCTTCCTCCCAGCTTCTTGCTACACCTGAAACCAGGTTGCTTAACCCCAGCAGAAACTTCAGGAGAAATCACACCACCAGGAGGAGGCAGAACATGGAGGACAAAACCCGCAAGGCCCCGCGACTACAAACTGAAGACGGAGAAAGTCTAACGGGAAATAAGGTGCATCATTTTTAAGCGTGAGGAATTAATCACCAACAGGGATTGCTGGAGGAGCAGTGGAACTGCTGATGCTCGAAGGCTCTACACCAAAATTAAAAGTTTGATCTGAACAAGGTGCCCAACCTGCAGCTGTGCCCATGCTGCAGAAATCAACGGGTGGAGCCCATCATCTGCCAGATGACAAGGTAGGTCTGGACCGCCCCGAAATCCAGGATTTCGCAAAACCAGAAAACCCTTTCACCAGGAGGGAACCCCGCTGCCGGCGAGCCCCCGCGCCTTCACGCTTTAAGCGCCGAGCTCCCCGGGCGCGGGACGGCGGACGGGGGCTGCCCAGCACAACTGCCCTGGCTTACAGCAGGCCAGGATCTGGCCCATGCCTCCCTTCTGTTCCCTTCCCACCAGAAAAACATCCTGCGTGCAGCAAGTCACCTGGAAAGAACCTGCTCCAAGCTGTGCCCCTCTCTGCTTCTCATAGAATCACAGAATCATTTAGGTTGGAAAAGCCCTTTAAGATCATCAAGCCCAACCATTCCCCTACCCCTGCCATCCCACCCCCAAACCCTGGCCCTCAGCACCGCCTCTGCCCGGCTTTTAGATCCCCCCAGGGGTGGGGACTCGACCCCTTCCCTGGGCAGCCCCTTTCAGCGCCTGACAGCCCTTTGGGGAAGGAATTGTTCCCCAGGCCCAACCTCACCCTGCCCTGGCACAACTTGAGGCCGTTTCCCCTCGTCCCATCACCCATTACCAGGGGGAAGAGACTGACCCCCACCTCACTACCCCCTCCTTTCAAGCTGTGGTAGAGAGCAATAAGGTCTCTCCTCAGCCTCCTGTCGGTGCTGGACCATTTAGAAATGTCAGCTCTAGGCGTTTCCAGGATTTATTTGCCATTTCATGCATTTTATTTGCTACTTTATGTACGTATCTGCCAACTGGCCTTGTAGAAAGTCCTTCTGAATTCATCGAAACGGGGTCCACGCTACAGTGACTCACGCGCGGGTCCCACAGTCACGCCTGTCCGTGGTGATCCCACCCACGGTACCCACTGGCCCCGGGCGGCTCTGCCGTGAGCCAGCCACGCTGACTTACATGTAGCATTATAAATAATTCATCTGATCAGGCGGCTGTGAAACAGAGGGCACCGAGGTCACCCAAAACCCCCCAGGCACACACCACCCACCTCAAGCCTGCACCCAGCCAGGTTTGTCCCACCAACAGCACGGGGACAGCGACAGCGTTCAATCCAAAACCCAGCCAGGCTGGTCTTAAAAGTCCCGTATTTTAACAAAACTAATACAGCGTCGCTCCTAACATTCCCAAATTCTCAGCTATTCAGAGCCCAAAACCACCAACTCCCCCTGCCTCGTCCTTAGAGATTCCTGGGAAGCGGCATGCTGCTGCTGCTGCAGCTCCACGCGGCCAAAACAAACAAACAAACAGGGGCTAAATTAGCGATAGCACCATAAATGCAACCCAAATACGAATTAAGAACTCCAGGTTAACCCCGAGGATTGCAGCAGGCTGCTGCGTTGGTGATAAAACCTTCACAGACGTGGCGGCACAGCTGGGTTCCTCTTCCTCCCTTGCATGCAGGAGAGCCCAACCTGCAGCTCTAGAAAACAAGCTTCTACATGGATTTTCATTCGTGCTGCTTCTCAGATAATTAAAGCGAATCATATAAGAGAGGGGCAACAAGAAAATCTTCCTTTTGAAAAAACTCTGCACCCTCTGGACCTTGCGAATGTCCCCCCCCAGCCCACCTCAGCGCAGCCACCCAGGATCTTCACAACATTACAGCTCAATAAATAGGGTTGGAGACCCCAAAAGTCCTTGGTCCAAGCGTGCTTCCCTGGTTCAGTGGGGCGCCAAGGAGGAGAAGCAGTGCAACCCGTCCGCCTGCAGGCAGGCACCACACCACCACTTCAACCCCCCACGGAATTTTTAAGATTTTAGGTCTTGCACAAACTTTTGGGACCAGGCTGAGTTCCCACTTGTGAACGTACTGTGAGGAGTTCGGTCATCACTTGAGCAGTTCTTCAGTGCAGGAGAATAAAGGAATAAATAAAGAGGGAAAAGAGGAAGGGCATCCATCGTAGACTTGGCTACCTCAAACATGCAAGCTAAAGGGGAGGGAATAAGGAACAGTATTTTCCCCTTTTACCTCAGCCTAGCATTAAAAAGACAAGATACGTTCCTAACTACAAGCCTCTATGAATGAAAAACTGGCAGAGTCAATAAAATGTGAAGTAAACTTAATTCATTTTTACTATATGACCTACTTTCAGCAGGTTTTGATTCACATGAGCAGCTAGAGCTTCAAGGTGGCGATTCGGCAAGGTCTGTTCATTAAAGTCATTCTTTTCTTTATGGCTTTCAGCTTCAAGGGATAAGAAAACAGATTTCTGTCAGAAGCATTCTCCAAAAAGGCCCCCTCGGCACAAATCTCGCAGCAGCCAGGGAAAAAATGGATACAAATGCAAATGCTGCTTCAGAACCGAAAGAAGATGGGAATGGAGAAAGTCTTAGCTGCTGGAGGTGATACCCCCTCCGCCACCCCAGAACACCCGCTGGGTCCCACCTGAAGCCCTGCGGGGCAGGCAGGGATGCTCCGGCAGGGATGAGGACGATGGTCCCCGCTCCCCGAGCATCCCCTCGCTGCAGCCGTGTCCTCGCTGCCCAGCCACCGCGACGGGACAACACCATCGGTGCCCGCTCGTTGTGACAGGACAGGATGCGATCCCGGGGCACGGGGCTGGGACCCCTGTACCACCACCCTGGCAGCAGCAAACCCTAGGGGGGGGGGTGTTCCACGCAGTGCCCCCATCCCACCCTCTCCTCTTTGGTAATTGATACAGCCTTGACAGCTTAAAAATGACTTTTTTTTTTTTTTTTCTTTTCTTCCTCCCCCACCCCCCCATCTCCAGACTAAGAAATGGAATTTGAAATAATCTGCTGGCTTTTAGTTCTTCATCACACTCAACTGGGCCTGGAGCAGTAACTGGGTATGGATCCGAGATAAAATGCTATGGAAAGTCATTTTCCATTTTGAGCTGAGCATCCCCTCTCCCCGCCGCGCTGCAGCAGGGGCCTTTGCAGGGTGTCCCCAGCCTCTGCCGAAAGAGGAGGATTTCTTCTTTGTGGTGCATCTATACCTGTCTGTCCCTGGTTTATATACCCAGGCAGTCTCACAGCAGAAAAATAATTTTATTTCCTGACCATACGAGGGCCAGTGAAATAAAAGGGAGCACGGTTAACTTGGCTCAGGCTCGTAGGCACAAAACACTTCCCCAATATTCGCCCTTAGACACCCAAGCAGCCCCATTTCATGTCAAAAGGGATGTTCACATGCTTGGCCTGAGCACGTAAATAACTGTATCAGGAACCAATATGGACACGATCGAGACGGTCATCGTTAAATAACCACAGAGGTGATCTCCTTTCCTTGCTGCAACACCAAGCAAGCTGGGTGCCTGGCCTCTACCCAGCCCAAAACTTGTGAACCTGTGGGGTGCTCAAAACTAACCAGCAAAAGTCGATTGCTTTGCAAGCAGATACCTCATTCCATTCAAAATAATATGTGTTTTGACATTCTTCACAGGCCATCTACGTCAGGGTAGCTATTCCAGAGGGTGCCCGTAGCATCCCTATTCCCTGTGCTTCCCGGGATCCCGCGGGGCAGGGAAGGATGGATGAACCACATGGATCTCTCCGCTGTGGTTTGCACTGGTTGCCCAGTCCCAGCTTCAAGCACCTCCGACAGCGTTTTGGAAAGAAGCAGCGTTTTGACAAAGGCTGTGAATGCCGTACCAGGATAACGGGGCTCTGCAGCCGAGCCTGGAGCGAGCCATCGCTCGCCAAAGTCGCAGCGGCAGAGATCGCTTACAGGCCCTTCAGAAAGTCAGAAGAATCTGCCAAAAATAATAGTTATTAGAAAATAAACGGCCGCTGGCTAACGGCTTCGCTCGGGCTGGCAGCCGAAGGGCACCGGCACCTCCGCGGCCGATGCCATTTAGCTGCTCCCGCCCTCCTCGAGGGGCAGAGATGCTGAACCTGGGGCCAGGGCACAGAGGCAGGGAAAAGGCGTTTGGTTGGGAAAGGGGAGCCTTGGGAGACCTCTCATTCCCTGCCTCCGTGTCGAGTGCGGGGAGCTCCCGCTGCGGAGACGCATGAAAAATAAAGCAAAACCCCAGAATGGGAACCAAAGCTCAAAAAAAGCACACGTTTCCCAGCTATCGCACTACATACACGTTTTGGGACAACCCCGCCCCCCCCCAAAAAGTAGTAAAAAGAAAAAATAAAGAAGTTCTTTCTCTGAGGAAACCATCATTTGAATGTTTTGGGTCGGAGGAGTTTCCTTCCTCCAGCAGCAACGCAAAGCATCTGGGAGAAAACAACCTTCCTGCAGAAAGGGGGAAAATAATTTCTGAGCCCAGCAAACAACACAATAAACCCTCTAAAGCTCAACTGAATAAAACGCCATGCGAGCTTTTAGGCGGAGCTGAGACCAACCTTCAAGCCTGGCCTGGCTAACCCAAGCCTTCTCAAAAGGGAGATTAAATAAAAAAAAATTGTGCCCTGTGCCTTGGTGTTCTGCTGGACACAACCACCCTCCTGGCACCAGCCCCGCATTGCCAACAGTCAGGGCATTTAAGACTTAGCTTATGTCACCTTGAAGCAAAATACGCAGTTATACAAATGTGTATTTTTCATATTTTGAATGCAATTGGGGGATTATTCAAAAATAAGTTGCTATCGGCCTCCTAGGAGACATGAAAAGGTCACGGAGCAGGCTGCAGAATATTTTCCCAGCCTTCCTCAAAAAAATATATTTAAACCAAGACTATTTCTTCATTTTAAGGCCTTCTTTGGGACTTTTGCCAAAAGTCCCAAAAAATAACCCGTTAAAGCGAAAGCGCTTCACAAAAGGAGGACGCATAAGGACAGCAGATTTCGGTACTTCTATGAACTCTGGCAGCAAAGCCAGGGCAGATGGAAGGAGCAGGGAGGGAGCTCAGCAGGAGGGTACCCCCCGCCACCCAGCACCGGGCATCTCGCTTTGACGCCCCGGGGACCGTTCCTCCATCTCCCCCCTCTCCCTGGCCGGAGCGAAGGGGGCAACCTCCACAGGGAGGCAGGGGCCGATCCGGGCATCGCCTGTGGGCACGGAGGAGGGATGGAGGGGCCGGGGAAAGCAGCAGGGCCCGCCGGCCTCCCCGGCTGCCGGGAAGCTGCCAAGCCATCAGCGGCGATGCTGCAGCATTGCGGCCGCTCGGCTCGGGAGCAGCGCTGCCGGTGAGTCACAGCTCTGCACCACTCGCTGCCCGCTTCCCTCCCCTTCTAACCGCCTCGAGCATTATTTTTATTATTATTCCTCTCTCCTTTCTTCAGTTTTTTGTTTTGTTGGTTTTCGGGTTTTTGGTTTTTTTTTTTCCCTCCTCCTTTTTTGACTCACTGCTAGCCAAAATACCTTCTGCTCGAGGGAGGGAGCTGCAGAGAGCCAAAGTCAGGGCGGACGGGGGAGCCTGCCAGCCCCAGCCCCAGCAGCCCCCCCACGGCCGCAGTGGAGAAGCGTGTGGGATGTGGACTTTTATTTTCCACTCATTCAATCACAGGAACTCCTTGAAGGAGATTTGCTCGTTCCCTTAAAGCTGCAATAACAAAGCAGGTTTTCAGCGTTTGATTCACGGCACTGACTCAGGCTCTGAACGCCTCTAATTTTTCCATCAGCTCCTGGCTATTGGGTTGTCTCCTATCTCAGCAGTGGGTTCCTTTGTGCAGGGACTCGAGTGACCTCCAGCACAGGCTGAAGACACTCTTCTTCTCCTCTCACCTTAATCATTATAGATTTTTTTTTTTAATTAATATTAAACCAAGTTCACAGAGCCAGGAAGACTACGTGCCCCCGCTGTGGCACTCCTGCTGACCCCCGTGGGAATGTGCCTCCCAAAGAAGTTGATGGGACCAGGTTCACAGCGTTGCTCCCCAGATACCAATAGCTCAGTGCAAATCTTTGTGCTATGAGACCCTTCCTCAGGATGACACTAGATGAAGATGCAGGCTGAGGACATGCTCCAGCCGGGACACGGTGGACCAAGCGACAGCTAACATGGCCATCGGTGTTGGGGTTGGATGCAGGAACGTGCCGGGGTTTGGAAGGGCAAGGGCGTGTACATCAGCCACGTTCAGTGTTTGCACAGGACCCACCAGGTCCCAGCTTATGGAAAGAGCTCATGGGTGGTACCAAAAGGTAAGCGTTCGTTGTGAACACACCATAAAAAGAGGTATTTGAAGCTATTTGAAAAGAGCAGATGCCACCCATCTTTGAACATCTAATGGGCACAGCCTAGGCAGGCACACACAAATGCTTTAGGTCTTAACCACCAGCTGACAGGCAGCACCTAGAGTCATCTGGTCTTGTCTCCCCATCTCAGCTGCTGGCAGAGGGGTTGATGAGTTACCTTCAGAAAAAGAGGTTTGTCCCGTTCCAACAGCCTACACAGCCCACGGAGACAAAGGTGCCACCAGCAAGAGCAGAGTCAGGCCAGGCCCTGCAGAAAGAGGTTTGCTGCTCCGGCTGGCAGCTACGGTTTCCGTGGTTAAGCTTTCATCCAGAAGTCAAAGCCACCTGCATACAAAGCGAACTAAATCGGTTTTAAATGGTGAACCCCGTAGCACTGCGCAGTCACCTTCCTCTTTAGAAAAATGATGCTCTCCACGGACGCCTTCTGCTTGCTGAGATCTAAGGCATGTTTGCATCCTCCATGAGAGACCGCAGCCGGTGCCAGGCCCTGCGAATGCACAGATTGTGTGTGACGCCACCAGAAACCATCCTGGGTCCAGGTAATCTGTGTCCACAGCTGCCCTCTCGCTCAGCTCCCTTTTATCAATTCACAGAATCATAGAATTCTTCAAAGTATCCCCCGTTCCAGTTAAACGTGATCTCGTTCCTACGCCGAGCCAGTCCAAATACAATTTATTAGCATCAATTCTGCACTCAAGTAGGCTTTCTCCTCTGCTGCTGAAGGCAAACCAACATCTCTGTAGGATCTCAAGCCCTGCAGGGACTGCAGCCAAATCTGCAGCTACTGAAAGGGCCTCCTCCCTTTGCACTGTTTGCACAAGCAAAGGCTCTTTAGAGGATGGAGCAACTGGAAAGCTCATTCCCGCCAGCTAACAGGCTATTCCATATGGAATGTCGGACCAAAGATGTGCTGAGACAGCCTTTTCCCCCCAATACTGACCCCAAACCCAGTTTCTCCGTCCTTGAGGACTCAAGGTCAGGCAGACCCTAGGAGAGGGGAGTACGTGTGTGTATATGTATGTATGTGTGTATATATATATATATATGTATCTATCTGTGTATAAACTATCTGCTATAGGATGGGCTGTGTACATACCATCTGCTATAGGATGGGCTGTGTACATACGGGGCACGTACCTCTGGTGAATGGAGTAATCTGCATACTTTGGTGAAATGAGCTGGTGCTTACCCAAACATATCCTGCAGCCCTCACGCCTCTTAACCTGTTTGCCAAATACACTGTTTTCTGCTTCAGTTGCACCTTTGCTTTTTCCTGCGGGTGAATCTCTCTCCTTTCACAGTATTTTCCGCACTTCCACTCCTTTTGCTAAAATCGGTAGTCTATCTTGCGGTAGCCCTTAACGGCGGGCATCAATAAAACATGACCAGCCTTCCAAGTCTTTTGTTTTCCAGTCAAACATATATTTGCTTTCTCCCTTGCAGTACTATTTTTCCTCTAAGCACCGGCTCAGCTGGGGGACTTCTGCATCACCGCGGCTGGGCTGACATCATTTAGATGGATGTTGTGGGACCGCTCACCCCGGAGAGCTGCCTTTCTCCTCCATCATTCGGAGGCGCTCATCTATTACAAACATTTCCCTTCACATTTTCCTTCGCCGCCCTAACAAAATATTAATATCCCTATCAGATGCATTGTATCGGCTACACATTTTTAGGTACCTCTGCTCCACGCCATTTTATTAGAAGCCTTTGTACCCATTAAGGCCTGAAAGAATGAGCGCCAATGGCCTTTTGTAGGTTAATCCACAAGAGATCAAGAGAGTGCAAGACATTCTGTCTATTCAAATTACTCATTTTACAGTGTACTAGTATGAATATTAATATTGTCCATTGAAAAAGTGTGTTAATTAGGATGCTGGCAGTTTTCTGGACCACTGCCACCCAAAGTGAGCACTCGAGGGTCCATGACTATTCAAGCCGAGATCCCGAATCGCTGTTAACGACAACGGCGCGCTCCGTTCCGTCGCAAGAGCCAAATAACCAAAATAATTCATGAGGGAACAACCTACAGAGGGTTAATGGTACTTATTTTTCCTCTCCTAATTTCAGTTATTCACCTTCCTAGAAAAACGGTATTTAACCAGACCACAAATAATTTGCATAGCACACATGTGCTAGCTGCTGGGAGGTTTTTAAGCAAACAGAACAAACGCCTCATTAATAACTAAGCGCCAAGAAATGCAGAAGGAATTTTGTACCAGACTACCCAAAACCATAGTAGCTTATTCTTCTGACGCTTGCCTCAAATTAAACACTACGCTCCTTTGGTAAGACTAGTTTGGGCGGATGAGAAAATGGAGAAGGCAACGTCCATGTACGTGCAAGAAGGACCCATACCTGGGAGGTCGTTACAGTTCATACATAATTTTCTTATGCAGGTAAAGCTTCCAGAAGCTCAGGATGAGGCCCAGTCACTGGTACCTTAATGGCACAGAGATGATCTTGAACAGATATGATATTTCCCCTTTCCAGTTTCTGCGTCTGGGTTATAGCATGGGTGTGCAATCCTCACGGTAGTCTGCTGATCTCAAGGTTCATCTTCATTTTCTGCTAGCAGAACGAAAGGTCAGCTATGGACCAGGCATCAGTAAGGTCTCCCAGATGCCCGGGTGCTTACGGACCTGATGAACCAGGCATCAGCAAGCATCATGCCACAGAGGAAGCGAGCAGACAGGAGGTCCCAGGTACCCAGGTGACCCCAGGACACCATCACCAGTTCCCCAAAACACTTGAGGTTCGCAAACACGTTTTTCTTCCACTAGGGAATAAACCCCAAAGTTTTTGTGAGAATGAGATTTGCATCCAAGGGTCTGATTTGAATGAAAAATCCATCGGTTTAGTTTGGCTGTGGTGTTTTCCCAAAGTGGAGGAAAAGCACATTAGACGCCTTGGACCTTGCTTGTTCTGCTTCAGGGGAGGTATTTTCCTTTAGGATCACTCTAAGTTGGGAACAGGAATCCAAGTTTCCCACCTGTGAAGTCGCTGCTGTGGTTATAAAGGGTCAAGTCGTTCCACTCCTCAGAGAGGTTGTAGCCAAAACCTATTTTCACAAACTGGGGTTTCTCAGCATGGTGGGACTGACAACACTTACAGTATCGTCCACTTCAACGTATTGAGAAATGCTAATTTTGGCTCCTATCAAGTGATCCAGTTTCTCTTGCAGGACCTTCAGCAAAGCTTCCTAGCCCCATTTACCCAAGCACAAACTTGAAAACATCTTCCAGGACATGAGGACTTCATTTTTGGAAGCTCCCGCAGCATATGTCAACAAAAGAAAGAGGTCTACCAGCACAGCTGAAGGTCAGGTCCCTTTTTGCCTCAATGTAAACTAAGGCATCTAAAATTAAAGCAGAATTCTGCAAGCACGGATGACCAGGGCCTCTCTTTTTCGGATTCCCAGCCTGACATATGGGGCTGCAGACGAGATTTCGCATGTGCATGCACACGCACCAGCATGGGGTGAGGGAGAGGTTCAAACAGAAAGAATTTCGGGCTGTTGAAGCCCATCGGTTGGAAGCAGCTGCAGAAACCTCTGATAATTCCCCAGGTTACTGAGCACTTTGCTGCTCGCATCTCTCCCTGGCCAGAGCTATCGCTTGTCACCCACCAAAAGCTAATCCTCTTTTTTTCTGATTTCGCCTCTATCTTCTCTTCCCCCCCCCCCCATCCCCTTCTCCATCCTAGTGCAAAACACCTTTAATCTTAATTTCAGATGTCCTTTCCGTGATGTTGTAGATGTGTTATCTGCAGCTGACAGTATTCGCCACCTATTTCTCCTTAAAGGACACTGCTTGACCTTGTAACAGCTTCCATGCCTCCAGCTTTAGAGGCTGAGCCTTTCTACTGCAATGGATCACAAGTAATCACTTTTCTGTATCCACTATTAGCAGAGAACCAGCTACCCAGAGACCTCTTGCTTTGGGTTGCGTTTTGGGTTTGGTTTTTTTTGGTTTGTTTTTTTTTTCCCCCATCCGAATGCAGCATTTTCCCCAGGCAGAGACATATTATGGCAATTCAGACACTGACAACTGTGTAAATCACGCCCAGGCAAAAGTTATTGATGACCTCATTCCAGTAAAGTATGAGATGATCAGTCTGCCCCACGGTATTTTGATCATCTGAGAACCCTGAAATTGAAAGTCGCAGGCTCCATTTTGCTTGGAAACCTAACAAAAGGCATTAACTGTGACAAAAGGCACTTTGAGCATTTCTCTTAAATTATCTCATTTCACACCAGGAATAACAAATACTCATTTTCCTTTATTAATACACTCTCTTTGCCCATAACTGTTCTCATTTTTCTAATTTTGAATTAGAATGCTTTCAAGTTATTGATCCCTCCTGCTAGAAATCTTTTCTTCTGCTTTTATTAGTTCTTGTACACAGCCTAATTTTAACGATACGACCAGCGTATCCAACACAACCACCCTTCCAGCAGACCTGTCTCCCGGGAGTCGACGTGATTAATCTCTCCCGTGCAACCCAAGTCACGTTCTGCAGCCCCAGCTCTTCCAACACTGCCGGCGTGCTCAGGTCGGTACTCTCACATCTTTTATTAAATTATGTAATTAGCTTATTTCTTCTCAAGTGCCTTCCCAAACAGGTTGTGAACGGTCACCAGTACAGGAGCAAAAAAAAAAACCCCAACGCTCGGAGCGTACGCTGGAGCTTTCAAGAGCATTTGCTCTTCCCCACCATTGGATTTCTCCCAACCCAAGCGATATTCCCTAGCATCGGAAGAGTGCTGAAGGCAGGAATTAGCAGAGGTCAAGGAGCACACTACCGTAGCTGTCCCCAGGGATGTGGGCTGCCCTCGCAGCCCGGCTGGGGCTTCTCGGACCCTCACCATGGGGCACATCCCGCGAAGGATGGGGCTCACAAGCTGTGCCCAATGCCAGCCTCTTCCATTTAAACCCAACTGAGTCCTCACTAAACACAACCCCAGGCACCGTATCACAGATTTAGGGCTTCTTCTAGAAGAAAGGTGACAGACTTGGAGGAAGAAGGCTCATCTTCATCACACGGGCTAGCCCCAAATTATGCTCTTACCGTCAGCCCTTTAGCTAATCCACGTCCCTTGCTACATGCCCTTGCTGGCACCGCTCTGCATGCAAACCTGTATCTGCAGCAGAACAGCATGGGAAAGGCACCGGTTTTCCTTGGCTGTTCCAAGTTTCAGCTAAGACAGGCAGTTGCAAAAAAACCAAACCAAACCAACAAACCCCCAAGTTAGCCATAAGGGAGAAAAAGGCTGCAAGATGGAGGTGCAGCGCCGGCGCAGCGCTGTAGCACTTAACCTGGGTGAACAAATACGCCGTACACACTCTGCAGCAAAGCTAAATGCAAAGGGTTTGGAGAGGCCAAGTAAACCGGACCAAAGAGAGACAGCTTGAGAGCAAGGCTCTCCCTGCCTCCCTGAATCTGCCGTGCCCAGCACGCCGGCACAGCAGCACGCGTGCGAAGCCACGTACAGCCCGAGGAGGGACATGGCAGCGGGCATGAAGGCATAACCCACCCCATCGCCGCTGGCTTTGTAAGGCTAGACGGGCAACAGACCTCGAATCCAACTGTTCCCATGGGGGTTGAACCCCACGGGCAGCGGTCGCTGCTGGAGGGGCCATGCCCTGGACCATCGTCCGGCCACGCAGCTCCCCTGCAGCACCCACCGCCCCCCCACACCCCCAACTCTACGGGTGCTGAAGGCAGAGCATCCCGAACCACGCTGCGGCTGCCATGGCTCTTCTATCCCAATGGGACGCTGCTCTTCATCAATTAAAGAAAATCCCAAACTAATATAAAATACTGGAGGAGCCCTTTTTGGTAGATGTTCAAGGGACCAGCTCCCTGCTTGGCTGCTATACGGTTTTAAGTGGATCTTAAGCGTTTTCTGTGCAACCAGGAGCATTCACCCACGGCATGCTGCCCTTCAGCACCAGGGATCAAGACTGTGGGTTTCTGTATTTTGGTCAGTTTTGTGACTCCAGCACACATCATTTTTGCAAAGTCCAAAAGCGCAGTTTTAAGTTTCATTTCAGAAGTCTGCTCCTCTAACACAAGATTTCCATTTTCTTTTGTAAACTACCCCTCGCGTTAGCCCTATTGGCATTCGGGTAAACAATTCGCAATTCATCTGGAACAGGCTATTGACAGAAATTCTGCTGAATTGGCTGTCTTTCTATTAGTTATGTAGAGAAGAAAAGCTTTGGCCTCAATCCTGGACCTGCTGAATTAATGTGTGAAAGAGAAAAATCTCTGAAGCACAGGAACGCGAAGGCATTTCCACCGCGCACCAGCAGTACTGCCGACCGGCTATAACCGTAATTGCTCTAACAAAACAAGAGACTAATGGCAAGTCCAGTGGTATTTGCAATTTTTCCTAAGCCCTGATTGCTGCTTACATGTGAGTTTCTACTTCCGTAAGACATAAAGATGCTTTTCCATCCTTTCATGTTGTCCGTAAAAGCTTCAAACTCTAAAGAGGTTTTTATGTGCCAGGCAGGGAGGGGGGAGGTCAGCTGGAGACTTCTGAATGCTCAAGTTAGAAACTTAATGAGACATCGTATTCCCAACTAATGGTTTTGCTCAGGGACAAATTGCAACACCAAGGAAAGTATTAGCATAAAGACTTATCAACTGCAAGATGTGCCAGAGCAGAAACATCTCATCTTTTCAAAAGGGGATGCAAAGCAGGAAGAAAAAAAAAAAGAAGAAAAATAGGAAAAAAAAATAAGAGAGTAAACTGGAAGGATTAAGTGGCTCCCTGTCTGCATCTCGCCGCTGCCAATGTGGGGCTGACCCCAGAGACCCTGGCAGGGAGACGATGGTCTCCCCCCAGCACATCCCCTCCCCACCAGCAGCATGCCGGAGCCCAGGGATGCTGGTGCCGGAGCCCAGGGATGGCACGCTGTGCTGCTGACTCTCAGGGATGCCACCAGCTGCTCAGCACTTGGAAGACCACACAACAAACTGAAGGCTCAACTCCTCACTACGCTTCATAGGGATTTTTCCTTTGTCATGCAGCAGCGGTGAAATATTAGGATTAAACCTAGTAGATCTGAACGTGGATATAGAAGTGTCAGAAAATGTGAGCAGAGACCTGAGCAACTCATGAAAAACAGGACCGCTACCAGGAGCATCCCGTTTCAGTTATTTGCTTTTCCTTCTCTTCCTTGGAGTGAAGCAAACCAGCTTAATTCGCGGCAGAGGCAAGTGCAGTACTGCTCTCCATGGCCATGCCTCAGCCCAGGCTCTGCTCTTTCTTTCTTAAGGAAAAATCTGCTTAAAATTGTTTTCTTTGTCATTGAGGTTAACATGTTCAACCCCTCCTCAGCAACAGGCACCTATAAATATATTTTTTTTTTTTAAATGCAAGCCTGCACACAAGAGACTGCCCCGCCTGCAGGCACACAGCCCCGCCAGCCCAGCGCCCTGGCCATTACCCCCCTGCTGGGAAAATCAAGGATAAATGGACAGGGAGAAGTAGAAGCCTTGAAATGAGCTCCAAGCTTTCCTTTCCAACCCTCTGCCTGGCACGCTGACCGCTACTTACCATCACACCAGGGTTTCTGAAGAAGGAGCTCAGATGAGAGCTCAGCAGCAGAGGCTCCCATCCCACCCCACGCCACCATCTTGGGCACCCCACCAGGAATCCTTGCCCAGATGGAGGAACCACCCTAAAGTTCACACACCAACAGTTATTTCAAGTAAAAACACAACGCCAACCTGTGAGGAACCCATCCCACCTTTTAACTAACCAGGATGCATCCACGAGTTAAAATTTTTAAACGTAGCTGTTTCACTGTATGAGCCTGATCTCATTTGATCCAGATACCGTGCAGACAAACATAAAATACATTTCTTCACACTGACCCTGTTAATAACTATTTCTCGAGGCAGCAGCAGAACTGTAACGAGCTAACACTGTTTGTTTATTTGGAACTCAATAGCTAGACTTATTGAAAAAATACCCTCACCCGGCACCAGCTGGAAAAAAATTATTAAAAATTACATCAAGCTAATGCAGCGTCCACTGAAATGCGATCGGACGGGAGCGCGGTGCATCGCCCATTCCCTGCATCACCTCCAGGGCGAGAAGGGTCTTGCCCAGATGAGGTGGCTTCTGCTTCTTCATCTTGAGCACCTAGGGAGAGCTAACAAAGCCAGCACCACTTCCAGGCTGGGCTGCTCTGTAAAATTAGCTACGGACATCTGAAATGCAATTCTCTGTCCTTCATGCAACTCCCTCCCCTCCACAACTCTCATTTTTAAATGCATTGGGCTGGATTCTCTCCCTGTCCCTCTTTGCCCCTGCATGTCCAGGTAATTTCAATATTGCTGTCAGGTTCAGGGTTGGATTATTTTTTTTTTTTTTTTTTTAAAAAAAGACCTGCAGAAGGCTCCTCATTTTGGAAACTCACTGCCACAGGTTGCAAGCGCCCCTATAAAACCCATTCCAGGGTGCTCCTGCTGCCAACGCTGATGGGAGCCTCGGTGAAAGCCCTCAACCATGGAATTGAGGTAGCCCAACAACCCAGGAGGTTCCTACAGCCCCCAAGTCCGACTGCTACACTGGAGCAGAGACTCATGGCAAGAGAAAGCCCACCAGCCCCAACCCAGCCCCTGGATTTCTCACCCTCTTGCAGACCTGCAGGCCACAGCTGAGTCTCCTGGATGCATCCTGTACTTCACATCCCCTCTGCTGAAAAAGGAGCATGTGCCAACACCTCTTCTTTAAGAGCACTGCCCCGCACCAGTGGAGAGCAAAAAATCTTGGGGGTGGGAAGGACGACTAAGAATACAAGTAATCCCTGGGACATCCCACACAGGTCTCCAGCTCAGCCCAGGTGACTACTGGCAGGGACCGGGCATGCCAGCCTTACCCAGGACGTGCAGCACCGAGCACAGGGGCACAGAGAGAGGGGTGGCCATGGCACCTCCCCATGCTTGTGGTACCACACAGGACTCCCCAGGCTGGATCACCACAGCTCGTGCTACTGAAGGCTCAGGTCCCCCTCCATCCCTCTCCAGCTGATTGCAGTGTGGTTTGAGGCCCTTACCTGACCTCCTTCTCGGCCACCTACAAGAGGGGCTAAGGGCTGGGGGACAAGGGTAGCATGGTGGGGACGTGGGGATGGAGCTGGGCTCTTAGCCACACAATTCCATGAGCACATTCAAACACAGAAAAAAAAAAAATTCAAGACCTAAACAACAAAAAAAAAATTCACGCCAATCTGCCATTCTTATGTGAGGGGAGGAAAAAAAACCCACAACATTTGGAAGCAGGCTGTGTTTGCTTGGCACTTTCCATCTTTAGGTAATTAGTGTAAAGGGCTTCCCAGGTAAACCTAAGAATAAACTGCAGATTTCAAGAGAGACACACTTCTCTCTGCGGCGAGCCTTCAAAGCGTAATCAGGAGAAGATGCAGAGCTCCAACCAACTCCCCATAGGCATCGCTTGCCTTCAAGTCTTCAGAGTCGGCCACAAGTCAAGCTGCATCAAAATTTGAAAAGATATAAAAAATGACAAGCAAGAAACGTCTCTGAAGACAAACACTCCAGCAACTGCAAACGCCTCAAATACACCCCCTGGACCAACGTTCGCAGGCTACTGCTCCCCCCATCACCTTCTTTAAACCTTCCCAAAAGTTCTCTCCCTCCTTCTTAGCTAACAGTGGCACCTTCAGAGCCAGGAGGAACAAAATACTTCCCAGCTCTGAAACCTAATTTTCAGCACTTCTTTAGATAGTTTTGCTCAGCTGACCTACTAACAGCTCACCGCTGCTGTACTTTGCTCCTCGGGGAACCAACCTCACCCCCAACCTTTTGTTTGCAAAGCGCCGGTGCAGGGGCACCTCGCACACCATCTCCTCACAGATGGCTTTCCAATGCTGGTACCCCTAAGCAGCTTCCAGCTCTGCCACCAGACCACCTTGGCGTTGCCCTGTTTCTGATTTTACGGGAAGAGGGGCGAGGATGGGGTTGGCAAAGGAGAAGAGAGGAGTCATTTAGCAAAGGTCACCGGAGAAGCCCGTAACAGCGGGGACTTGGCCCTAGGCTTCCTGCACACTGCACCAGGCTCCAATTCACTAGACCAACACGATACTCCATCCCTGGAAACATTCCAGGCCAGGCTGGATGGGGCTCTGAGCACCCCGATCTGGTTAAAGGTGCCCCTGCTCACTGCAGGGGGGTTGGACTAGATGACCTCTAGGGGTCCCTTCCAACCCAAAACATTCTATGATTCTATGAAAAACGAGCCAACAACAAAAATCAGTGGGTACCAGCTTCTGCTTCGAACAAGATGCTCCCAATCTGCTTTTTATAATCCACCCGGAGCCTTACAGCATCCATACCTCACCCGCTGGCCATGAGCACACCCTTGTAAGCTCCTACATACTGCTGCAGGGTATTGCAGTGAGCAGAGCAACGAAGGCTTCAGCAGGACAAGAAGCTGCACCTCCTGAAAGGGAGAACGATGCTTTCGCATGGAATAACCCCAATTCTGAAGAGCTAAATAACCCCAATTCTAAACAGCTCCCCCCGCACCCCCATCTCCCAGGCTGAGCCACGCAGAATGGTAGCTGGATGCCCAGGTGCATCACCATGAGCAGACCCAAAGAGCCTGACCAAAGTCAAGGGACTTTGAGCAACCTCAAGGCAAGCACAGCCCAGCCTGAAAACTCACGTGGACCAATTTCTCCTGGGGAGCTTGGAGACCTCAAGGCAACAAGTCTTCTCAGACCTCAGAATTAAATGTAGCTACGTCCATCCACATCCTCACCCTCCCAGACTGCCCTGCTACTGCTTCACCTGCGAAAAACAAGGCCACGCATCCAGCAGCGCTGGTCCACAGCCACGTCACCTACGGATACCAGGCCAGCACAGCCAACCAGCACATCGGCCTGCTTCCAGTGTCCTCACAGAAGACCTGAGAAAAGACGGGTCTCAGTTCCCAGTCCAGTCATTCCTATGGGATAGGGGAAGGTGGCACTGGACGTGCTGCTTGCTCATGACCTCTGCAGAGCAGGTGCTTGCACGGAGCATCTTCCAACCCCCATAGCTCAAGGAGATGCTCTCCCTCCATCCCTATCCATGCCCGGCACCCACGCAAACAGCACTGCAAGATCTACCACCACGTCCCCCATGCTCTGCGGCACGCCGCTGACTTCCCTTGGCATCTTCAAAGGTAGCTTTTTTCTCCCCCCTAGGCCATCGCAGCTATTTCTTGTCCTGCCAAATTTTGCAGTATTTACAGAAGCAGAGCACCCAGCAACGCAGGGGAGAGTGGACAAACGTCACTTCACCACCGCATCGGTCTGCTCCTGACCTTCACCTTGCCCCCTTCCATTGCAAACTCCGGAGGGGGGGGGCTAAGGGAATAGAGATTAAAAGGGAGGCAATACAGGAACGTTTTTAATCACCTTTCATAACCCGCGTTCTATAGGATTGAAATGTAAAAAGCACCTTTCCCTTATATTATTCAGAAAGCAGCGAAGTTAATGTGACATATTGGTGCGTAGGTGTGTGGGGGCTGGTTTCTTGGGGGGAGGGAGGGCGGGCTGAGGGCTCTCTCTGTGTTTCAGAGAAATGAAGCAGCACAAGATGTACCAGTTGCTCTGGTAACAAAGCTTTTGCTTTTTTTTCTTTTTGCTTTTTTGCTCCCCCCGCCCTTTATAAAAAAAAAAAAAAAAAAAAAAAGAATGAAACATGATTTTAAGCATTTTCCAGCTAAGACTTCCTTGCCTGCATGGCAAATAACAAGTCCCCGTTTCAGAAACGCACTCCCCATTTGAGTCAACCAGGAAAGGACCTTCTCTTCCCGAGATATTTGAACATCCTAGGGAAGCTGATAAATTGAGGTTGCCTGTGTTCCATCTGATAAAGCCAGCACCCGTTATCACACACCAGTATGCCGGCCCAGCCCCTTCCCGCGATCCAATAAGAGCTGATAAAAAGCCCAGCACCACCCGGGAGCCACGGAGACCCCCACCCTGGCGAGCACCCCCCCCATGGCAGCACCACCGTCCCCTCCGCCGGCACCAGGAGCCATCCCAGCGGAAACAACGGCTTAATACCACGCTTGTAATACGGAAGGATTATAGAGCAGCTCGTAAGTCTCGTAAATCTGTTCACACTCGCACGGCCCTTACGCGACCTTGAAGACGCCGGGCGGCCGCTGCCCGCCCACGCGGGTCCATATCTGGTCCCAGCCACCACCAAAACCATCCCAGCAGAGAGAAGAGCCCTGGATGGGCCACATCAGCTCGGCGCTGGTTAATCGTGCTGCTGCCCCAGCGGGGCAGAGGAAAGGGGCTTCCCTGTCTCAGCCCTATGGAGCCGGCTCTTAGCGCAGCCCCACACCACAGGGCATGCCGAGGAGCCACCCAAATCAGGAGGTACCAACCCCTCACGCGTTTGCCTCAGCCTGCAGCGACCACCAGACCACGACGAGGGATACGGACGTACACACGCACGCGGCTACAGCCAGCCTGCCCTGCCACGCAGCAAAAGCAATCTCTGAAGGGGCCGAAAACAAAAGGAAGGACCCAAAGCCAAGGATGCGACACTAAAAGAACCTGCCCGGCTCACATCACACCCAACCTCGCAGCACCCCCCCCAACCTCGCAGCCCCCCCCCCCCCTCGCAGCACCCCCCCCAACCTCGCAGCACCCCAGTTTGTTTGATAAACAAGAAGGTGGGGAAAGGGAAACGCCTGCAATGCACCTTCAAACGCAATAGCTGGCTCTCCAGGGTTAGATCTGTTTGTTTAGATGGCAAGACGACGGAGCGCTGAATTCCTTCAGCAGCCCGTGAAAGCAAGCACCGGGTGCCCTCGGCGTGCTCAGGACCACCGCACAGCACCCACCGCCGCAGGATGGGTGTCTGGACGAGGGGTGGCCAGCAGCACGACGCGGTCCGCGGGCGCTGCGCGTGTGTTGCATGCATTCAGCCCGGTCTCTCAGGCAAGGCACAGCAGTCAGTCTTCAGCTATAAACGCCGTGTATGTAAACCAAGATTAATTCTTTACAGCAACAATCCCCAGGATATATTAATTGCGTGCAGCATGGTAACTTCTTCCACACGGCTAAAAGCAACAGTGATTAATTATCAAAACTATTGACCATCAGCCTTTCGGAGAGACAATAAAACAACCAATTATTAAAAACAATTAATGTCATTCTTGACTCAGGCTAATTATCTGAACTGCTAATAATGACCCAGGAACCTGCGGAGCCTCTGTTCTCACCAGGGCTGATGCAAGGGCCCAGTGCTTGATCAGCAGCAGCCGCCAGGCTCGGGCAAACTAAACATGGCACAGACTGCACATTAGTTATTTTCTCATACCTCCCCTCCAAAAAAAAAAATGTAAAAGAAAAGGGGAAAAAAAAATATATTCTGAAATCCTTTCTGTAGCATATTCACCTGCTACCCCACCCGCCTGCATGGTGGGGTGCCCAGGGTGCCACGAGGAAGGATGCTGCTGCACAGGGGAGCACACAGACAGCACCCAGGAGGGCAGGACACCCCTTATCCCTCCTCATTTGGCATCTGCAAGCTCTGGGACAACATTACCAAGAACAGGCTTGTGCCCGGGACATTCTCAGGGGTTTGACTCGGGGACCAAAGTGTCCCAAGCAGCCCCGCTGCTCCCAGCTCTCCAGCAACAGGCGACCTTGGATTTCAAATGCCTTATTCACTTTCTCATACCCACACACCTCAACGTCTTAATCGACTGGGTCAAACCTGGGGGTTTGCCCCCAGGTGGATCAGTCCCCACTTCTGGCAAATGCCAGCTGGGTCATAAATAAATAAACCCTGACAAAAGACCCTGGGATGCAATTTTTCATCCTTTCCCCCACCATGTATTGTACCCCAGACAAACACAACACAGGGCAATGACTGCAAACCCCGTGTCCTCTTCAAATGGCCTCCTAACTTGGGCTGGCAGGGGACAGGGACAGCCCGTGGCCAGGCGCCCTGCCTGGAGGTGGCTGGTGGCACCCCGAGGTGGCTCCTGAGGGGTGACCTCAGCTCTGTCCCATCCTGCGATGAGGGTGGAGCAGCTCCCTGGGGGAGCCACAGCTGTGGGACTTGCGGCTTGCAGATCCCACACGCTCTAAATTAGAGCTCAGAATAATGCTGGCGTAATGGCCTAGCGATTATATGGCATTTACCAGCTAATTAAACAATCAATAGTTATTGTGCAGTTATGGAGTTAGCCCACAGTACTGTATCTTGTACCCTGTAAAATAAAGCCTTGCTAAAGCTGTAAATGGAGAGCCGCCTCCCCAGGGCACCCAGCAAAGCAGCACTTGGCATTAATGACCGTTGTCCTCCTGGTGTGGTTGGGAAGAAGCACGTGAGTAGGCAATCTCAACATCATTTATTTCCCTGTTCAATGTTGCAAAACTACTCAAGATGAGAGAGGCAAAGGTTACCATCTGATGTCCTTACTGATTTTTTTTTTTTTTTTTTTTTCCCCTCACTATTGCAATGGCTCGCATCAAAATCTTGCTTCGGTGATGCTGTGCACGGGCCAGCGCGTGAACACCCATGGCTAAGCCGGTCTAAAAACACGGGGGGATTGCTTTGGTTTTTAACATCTTCAATGCACACCAAGTAGCCCACTGCACATCTTCCCCCAGCTTTGTAGCGATCTGTCGGAAAGGTATTTCTGAGTAACCCACATATTTGGTGGTGGTGGACAGACCAGCAGTTGTGGCCCTGATGCTGTGATCTATGCAGGCAATCTAAGCAAACACAGTATTTTCAGGACTTTTTGCTTGCTCTCTAATGCAAAGTAGAGATAAGCAGCAATAACAACGTTTTGGAACACAAAGGCAGCATTTCCTTACACTTCAGGTAATGCTCTAAAGGGTCTTCACAATTTTTATGTTTAAAGTTTTGCTTTCCGCCATCAGCTACCTGCTAAAAAACACTGAGGCAATGGCTCAATTCCCCAAGTCCAACTCCTTGTATTCCTGTTGACCATTTCTTTAAACACCTTAAATAACAATAATAATAACAAAAAATAATCCAAGGACACAAAAATCCCCTACTGTAACAGCATCTGGCAGAGGAGCTTGTAAACTCTTTGATAAAAGACAGAGAGCTTGCTATCTGTAACATTAGATGCAGGATTATTATAAAATAAAGAAAAGCTTCCAATTCATTGAGAGAGAAAAACCATCACTGGTGCGGTCCCTCATTAAAATAAAAATCAAGCTATTCACGAAGAGATTGTTAAGCAGCAAACAAGGAATGTTATTTCTCTCTGCAATTATCCAAAGTGAAGAGCTTGTGGTTGGGGTTAGAGGAGAGCAAGCAGAGCAGGTCGCTGCTGAGGGCTCCTGCAGCGTTCGGGGGTCCCTGGGGTACGGGCAGAGCGGGGAAGCACCACAGCGATGCTTTAACCTGCACCCCTGGGCAAAGAAAGGCCTTGACTCGAAAATACAGGGATCGATCCGAACAAATTACCTTTGCCTCTGGAGCACAAGCCTCGGAGAACAAGGCTTTGAGTCACAGAAGCATTGTGTACCACCTGAAAGGGACCTTCGAGCCATCCCCCAGAAAAGCAGGATCAAAGCAACTCGTGCAGGGAGCTTCACCCCAGTACCCACGCTTCGGCAGAGGGGTACCCATCCTTGGGGAGCTCTTAAAGCGCACCGGACTGAGCCAACACATCTTCTGTCCTACGAGCACGGAGAAGGCACGTGCTGTGGCAGGGGCTCCCCAACCTCTCCAACACAGCAGATCCTGAGGTTGGCTCCATGAACCGCTGCTCTCGGATGGCTCCTGTTACTGTCAGGCTACGATATCATTCGGTCGGCAGAACAACGTAACCGTGCACTTTTATCCCATGGGATACAGGGATGGGAGGTGTGCACCTTGCACGTGTCCCTCCAGGTCCTGGGCAGGCCAGCTGGTCACCACCAGGACACCTGTAGTCTCCAACACAAGTAAGGCCACGCGGCAGCCTTAGAGCTGGCTGCCAAGTCAGGTTTCCTGGGGGAAACATCAGGGCTGCAGTCCTGGTTTTCGGCAGTCTTGCAGCAAAACAAACAGAAGATGCTCCCCCCTGCCTGGAATAAGCATCTCGCTTCTGCCTCTCCCCCACGGGAGAGCTGCTCCGCTCGCTCCGGAGAGGGACCAGCCCTGCGAAGGGAGGCGATGCTCAGCAGAGAGCCTTGGACCAGCAAAGCCCCAGCTAGGAAGCCAGCACCAGAGCAGGCACCACAATGAATTACTCCTTCCACATCTAAAAATGTAACTAGAGACAGGCACAGCCCTCCAAGAGGAGAGCGACGGTGCACCTCGGGTAGCACCAGCACGGAGGGGTGGGAAAACCCCAGCCCCACCTGGGATGGGTTTGACATGGCGGTGGTATAAGCATCTTACTACAGAGGACACTGCTCCTGGGTACGGACCACTTCTAAAAGCTGTTTTAGAAGGGAGCCAGCAGGTCTGCGTGCCGTGAAAGCTGATCCATTTGTTTTGCTGCGAGAGATAAATACAGCGGTGGCATCTGGAGGAGAAGAATCGCAGAGATCTTATTTCCGCGCTAGGCTTTAGGGTGGGACACCATAAAGCTGTGTATGCTTTATATCAAAGTCTCCTTGTGTTTACAGAGTGGGTGCTACTCCAATTCAGTTCAGGAGAGCTCTGAGGTCGGTCTTCGCCTGAAATCATACCTCAATACTTACTAATTTGGTTTGGATAGCAGCGTTCCCCGCCCCAACCACCATCCCGTCTGGCACCGGCACCGAGTGAATCACACCGAGGACAATCCCATTACTCCGGCAAGTTAAAAACAGTTAAGAGGAGGATTTTTTTGTTTTGTTTTGTTTCTAGAGCAGAAGAAGAAGGCAACACAGAAGCGTTCACCTCCCAGAAAGCCTACGTTTGGACATTTCTGGGTGGTTTTCCCCGCTTTGAGGTAGCAGACAGACACACCGAAAGAATCAAACACAGCAAGAGGAAACCCGATCAGCGGAGCCGTGCAACCGGCCGCGCCAGCACCAGCGAGCTTATTTCCCCTTTTCTGCTCTCCACAAAAACATGACGCTTGCAAAAGGCCGTTAAAGGCGCATAGTTTCCACTGATTGTTAGAAATATGCACCAGTTAAAATTAGGTCACCCTCTACCATTATTTTAGCAGCTGAGAAGAAAAACAGTTCAAAAGGGAGCTGCCATGGTGGGAAGCGCACGGTGGAAAAACAACCAATACCAGAGGGGAAGGCTCCCTGGAATATAACCTTGATAGGAACAGTTGTGGAACCTTGATAAGAACAGTTTGGGTGTGGGGTCGTGTCCCCCCCTTTGTTTTTGTTTTTGGTTTTTTTTTTTTTTTTAAACTTATTCCAGTTCAAAAATTCACACATTTCGAACCCCCAGAAGATCCAGTTCATCTTCGGTTCACTTCAATCCCTCAATCCTCATACTGATGGGATTCACCTACAGCAGTGGGAGGATGGGGAAACCAGAACTGAGAAGAAATATTTCCTGACAGGTAGCATTTTAATCACCTTCCTCTTCTTCTCTTCCGCAGGGGCAGCTCGCTGTCTCTTACTGCATGACAGGCAGGAGCTGTGCCTTCCAAGCGACCAGGTAAGAGCACATGAATATATTCTTCTCTATCGTCAAAAAAGAATATGGGCATGACAGGTAAATAGGATCTCTGTGCGCACATGCACACAGGTATATACAGAACTTACGCCCACACAGACAGAAATTTTTGGAGAATGGGGAGCTATTGTCTCCCAGCAGACCTGAAATATTTGGCAAATTCTCCGTGCAACCATGCTGAGAAACATCTCCCCAACAATACATTAAGTGAAGATAAACCCAGACTTTAAAGCAATTCAATCCCTCCCCAAACCTACAAGAATCATCCGCAAAAAAACCTCCACCAAGATGACAAATTCTGGAAATCCCCCGAGCTACAAGGTATTGGGGACAGGTGACATAATTTAGCAGAGGGTGGACATTTTAAACATTCCCGTAAGGAAGTCCATGGGTTTCAGATTCTGTTCTCACCCAGAGAGCTGCTTCTGATGTTTATAGACATTTACTGCAAGCCTGTTGACTGTTGTGTGCTTTCCTCCCGCAGCAGGTTTCTGCTGGCAGAAGGGGCGGCAGCCAGCCCGGGCGCGAGCGGAGCACTAGACTGTAGCAAACTCATTTGGCAGCCTATTGCAGCCGTAAACCCAGCCCTTAGAAGAGATCGAGATTTATCTATTAAAGCTCAGACTTTTCACTCCCTCCTCATCATATAATCAATAAAAAGCAACTGGGGGGAGAGGGGAAAAAAAAAAAAGAAAAGCGATTTATTTCTAAGCGACGGTTTCAGAACTAATATGAATTGCTTATTACGAGAGCTCTGCGCGCTACACGGTACTTGCACACAAGACCAAAAAGCCGGAGTTCAGCGAGGCTTCTTGTCAGGCCTGAAACAGGCCAAACCTCGCCGAGACGACGCGCTGGGATGCTCCATGTTCAACGCACGGCCAAGGCAAACGGGATGACTTCAGGTGGAGCCCTTACCTTATAGACCTGCCCGTAGGTACCATTGCCAACAAGCTCCACCAGTTCAAAGATTCCTGCAGGATCCTAGAAGGAGGAAAAAAAAAAAAAAATGTTTAATAAGCAAAACTTACAGAAAATAAATATTCAAAGATCAACATTTCACTGACACGTTTTGAGCGTTTCAAGCTTTTCAGGCTGCCCATGCTACAGTGGTGGCAAGCTGAAGCGTGGCACTGGCCAGTGGCAGCCGTGCCAAACCCTACCGGCGTGGGCAGCCGTGGCACTGCCGGCAGCACAGCTCTGCCCAGCGCTGCCCACCTCCAGCATCGGGGCTGGGAGACACCAGGCTGGTGCCCGAGAGCCAGCACTGAAACATTTGACTGTCGTCTGCCTGAAATGAGAACGCTCAGTCTGTTGTAAATGCAATAGCAATTATTCGCTATTAAAACATAGGTTCTCCCAGGCATCAGCTTTGGAATAAACCAAGCTAACTGGCGGGATGTCACTTTTTGGGCTCAAACCAGGGTTTTCCAAGTCTATTCCTGAGGTCAGCAGCATTAGCGGTACTTGGCCTAAATGCCGGTTTTGGTTTGGTGCGTCCTGGCCGCTGACGTTCTGGTTTGTTCAGCGGAGATGAGCAGATTTAGGGCAGAGCCACAGGAGGACATGATCATATGGAAGGTAGCACCAAAGCATCTGTCCCCGGACCCGCCTCTGCCTGGCGTGTGCCCGGCTCGGGGAAGGGCAGTCGCACACGAGCGCACACGTGTGCGGAAGCCGGAGCGCGCCCGCCGGCAGAGTTAAAAGACGACACAAGCCGAGAGGTGCGAGGGAGGGTGGGGAAAGAATAAACCAGCGCTGCTATTTTCTCCTCTTGGTGGGTTTTCCCCTTCCAGAAGCTTTATTTATACTTTTCCGCTCCTCCTCCTTCTCCCATACTCATCACTCCAATTCGGGATAGCACTATCCCCTTGGAAGACTGTGGATACGGGGAGGGGGGGTTCCTGCACCCCTGTGAGCACCCAACCCGCCCACCCATGGCATGGGTGACCCCAGCACCCACGGCACCACCCGTCCTCCCTGATGGATTTTGAGTGACTTGAGCTCTCAATCAACTCTGCATCCCAGTGAGCAAAGGGCTGCCAGCAGCGATCCAAGAGGATGCCGACGGGTCGACTGATGGCTCTCCCAGGCAAGGGGGGGGGGGATCAGCCAGCAGCACTCCTTGGGAGACGGGAGGGGGACACCCACCACCGCGTTACGGACATAGAGGTTTCATTCATTACAAAGCCCGCATCGGTTCAAGATGACTTCTGGGTCCAAAAGTCAAACACTGGGTCTTTATGAGCAGCTGAGAAGCAAGGTTCAACATTATTAATAAACACCACAAGTCAATTAATCCAAGTCTTGACGTGACTGAGGCACCTTTCCACACAGCCCAGGACACGCGCTGCCGCAGAGCTGCTGGGGTTCGGCACACCTCCCTGCCAGGGTGACAGTAACCCCTCTGATCACCCCATAAATTTAGGAATGCCCCATCCCGCTTCCGCCCGTTTCTCCATCATATGTGCAGCTTCCTCGGGCTGCCGCGTGGGAAGCCCCGGGGAGCCTGAGCTCATTCTTTGGCGGTACCATCTGCAGCAAAGGGTGGAGAAGCTGCTCTGGAAGAAGGTCTCCTAAGGAGAACGCCAAGGACACGTCCGCCTGATGCAAATATACCCCAACAAACCTTCAACCGGACACTCGGGCAACGTGGGTGAAGCCGGGGCACACGGGGTTTCTAGCACCCAGCGTCGCAGCTGGGTGCGGACATCCCATGGCTTTACTGCCTTGGGACCAGGCAGGGAAATGCCAGGAACAGATGGGAAAGGGAACCGGCGGTGCACCGGGTTTCCACAAACCGGGTGAGAAAGGAAGGGGGGGGGAAACATGGCAGCAGCTGCTGTTTATTTTTTGAGTTTCTTTCCTGAGGGTTGTTCTCCACAGTGCTGAAACAACTCTGAAAGAGGCTTTTCCAGTGCTACAAGTATATCTATTTTTGCATATTCACTAGGAGATTAAGGGAGAAGAAAGCTGTGCCTAAGGCAGATGATGGGGACGTTTAGGAGAAACATCCAGGGAAGCAGCTGGCCATTTCTGATAACGAGACCCGCTCTTCACAGTATGTTTTCCAACCTCTTTCCACAAATCCTCAAACCAAAGGGTACCTCCCCCCTCCCGCCATCCCAGGTCGCTTCTCCCTCCTCTAACGTGCGCAAGCGTCAGGCACGGTGCGGCTCCACCGGCTTTATCTGGGTCCATCCATCACTTGGTTGCAGACCCACCACCCCACGCTGGCCGGGGCAGCTTTGTGCTGGCCGGGGCACCTCGTGCACCAGGAGGGCTTTCCCCCACTGCTCCCACCATCCACAGCTCCGGCTCCCACCCGCCCAGCAATTTTTCTGCTGTGTGTGTGTCCCCCCCCTCCATCCCGTTTCGTCTCTGCATTTTTCCAGAAGCATCGCCAAGGTAACGGGGCACCTCGCGGCGCGGTGCTGAGCGACACTTCTCCCCTGGCTGCTGGCACAAGCCGCCCCATCTCGGCACAGCCATGGCAACACGCCGGGAACGCCGGGAAGGGCTGATGGCTCCCCCTGGCCATGCTGCCCTCCTCGGCCCGGGCAGTCGGAGGGACAACGCTTCTCCCCAGCAGCCACGCTGCGTGCCCAGGAGTAACATGGTGTTAATGGCCTTTCCAGAAAACACACAGCAGAGGATGGGGTGGGCAGAGGGGGAAAAAAAGGAAAAAAAAATAAAAAAAAAAAATCCCTCCTTCCACTCCTGGACTGGCTCCTACGTGGAGATGAGGTTTGCATCCTAATGGCTGCTGGGGAACAGGCTGCCCCCGGCACCAGGGGGGACACCCTGCACCTTGCACCCCGCAGAGCCCCAGCCGCGATGCTCCAGGAGGGCACCGGAGAGCAGCAACAGCAGCTCGGGTGGGTTGGAGCGGGCAACGAGGGAGGAAAACCCAGAGGCACGTTGCATGGGGGCTTCTGCGTTAGCGAGGGGAAAAGAAATCCACCCTGCAGAGCCCTGCTGGGGACCAATCCAGGCCGAGCAGGGAGTAATCTCAGACCAAATATAGCCTGCGCTGCAGATCAGGGCTCCCAGCAGCGTTGCACTTGGCCGGGGGCCGCCTCCGAGCTCCTTACACGCAGCCGCTTCCAGCCCGGTGCCTGCCACCTTCCTCCGACACCCATCGGAGAGGGACCCGCGGCCGGCGAGGCTGCGACCCTCCTCTTCCCACGCTCCAGACTGCCTTCATAAATTGTATTTTTTTTTTTTTTTTTTTTTTTTTAAAACTGGAAACATCTGGGCTAAATAACAAGCCTATAAATAAAAGGAGAAAATTGAGGTGATCTGTTAGCTTCGGAAAAGAAAACGCACTGTGTAAAACGGGGGGAAAAGAACCAGCATTGAAGACAAACCCACAAATAATTCTCAGCTCTACATTAGCTTCAGGCAGAAAATGATTTTGCATGGTTGTAGTAGCACCAAGGCTCTGCCAAGAGCCCTTGCACCCAGGCAGTGTCCCTCCCTGCCTCCTCCCCTGCCAGCCTGCCCAAATAAAGGAGGGGAGCAGCAAGGCAGGCAGGGGCCAGGGCAGAGCCAAAACCCAGCGCCGGCTGGGGCCGTGCTCGGGAGACCCCGACACCCGTGCACCGCAGCAAGGCAGGGCTGGTTTAAGCCCACTGGGTCCGCAGGGGCCAGCGGCACCTACCGCCCCCACGCCAGCTCCAGGAGGGGTGGGCAGGGCAGGGGGAGCCGCACAAGCCCAGGCAGGGGTTGCAGAGCCACCGGGATGCCGGCGGACACGGGCACATCACCAGCTATTCCCATTTTAGACCTACAGTGATGCACAGATCGACCGTTTCCTGCTAAGGAAAGGCAGAGCTTATTTTTAGTTTAAAAAACTAAGCTTTCTGGGGTGGTGCGGGCTCCGCACCCCACTCCACGAGGAGCCCAGCCACACCGTGCACCAGGAGCAGCTTTCTCCACATGAAGCTGTTTCGGCCCCAGCGCGGCCGCTCGCCCGCCACGGCACACAAAGCCTTCTTGAGGAGGACAAGTTACTCGGAACCGGTGCCAGAAGACGCAAGAGCAAACTCAGGCAAGGGGCTCTTCATAAAGCAACGGAACGCTCAACAGGAGGTTCTTTCAGTTGCTCGTGGGGTGGGAAATGTTTTACATAGCGGCACTCGCGGCAAGGGCTGCGCAGACCTGGTGGTCCTCTGGCCAGGGATGGGCTGGCACCCAAACATTCCCGTGCCAGGATCTTCCCCAGCTGCAGCCAGGACAGGCTCAAATTCAGGTGGGAAACCGTGATGCTCCTCACCCACCTCCCAGGAAAACCAGCGGTACTAAAGCCTCTGTGGCTAACACCAGCCTGAGACGTAGAACAAGGCAAGGGAACCATCTTTTCCAGCAATATCATGGGGGGAGGGGGAAGTCCACTTTATTTCGATATATGTTATATTTAAAACTGGTGCATTATCAGAAAAGGGACTTCTGCACGTGGATGATAAAGCAGGATGTATCCAAATTTAAGCAACAAACCAGGCGTCCCTTTTGAAGGGCTTATCGGCGCGGAGCACGCAACAGCGGGGCGCGCGGCAGGAGGATGCTCCTGGTTAAAACTGCTCTGCTCTGCCCGACCCAGGACGCCCTCGCCTACGCCGTGACGTCTCAACGAGGCCAAGGCACAAAAGAGCCAACGCTTTGCTTGACGAGAATATTGGGAGAGCAATACCCCCACCCAGGGCTAAGCCGGCGAAGGGCTGGGGGCGTGCATCGGTGATGGCTACGGTGACCGCTGAGTTAGCGGATCACCGGCTCGCTGTCCTTACGCACGGCCACGCGGATGTCCACCAACACAAGAAGGGTTTAGACACAGTCTGTACGCCAAACTTGGTTTGTTTTCCTTGAAGGAGCCTTGTTTTCCTCCCTGCTAGCCCACACAGAAGGTATGCAACCGAAAGGGTTACCCGAGGAGACAGGGGAGCGAGGGGCACACCAATTAAACCACAATTGCTGCGAATGCACGGGAGGGGAAACGAGAGATCAGAGCCTCTATAATCACCATGCACTTAGGCCCCCCCGCCCCCCGTTCCGAACAACTAATGACAACTTCCAGCCAAAAATCATGGAGATAACCAGTCATTAAGCAAATGTTACAACCCTAGAGAAGGGAAACGCGCTGCCTAACTGGAGGCAGCACGCAGTTACGGGTCAGTAAGAGGCAAGCATCCCCAGGCACCAGTTAGCTGGAGCAACTCCATAGCACCAGGAGAGATTTTTTTAATCTCCACAACGAATAAAGCCCGTGCAACTAACGCTCCCAAACATCAGGATTTTATGAGCCTCTGCCTTGCAGCTCCATAATAAAACAGCCTCAACAGGAGATCCCATTAAACTGGTCGGGCATCCTCAGGAAGCGAAGCGGGCTTACGGAGCCGCGTGCTCACAACCCTCAGCACCAGACCCGGCGAGCTCTGGCTGCGCGCAGGTGCCTCTGCTTCGACAAGTCCCAGCAGTCACGAGGAGAGGTTTTGGCACTGGGAATGGCACCAAGGGGCCATTCTTCCCCAAACAGTTGGCTCTTGTAAAGCACCGGCAATGCCACGGCACGCGGACAGCACGGGAGAGCCGTAATCCCACCCGGTGTCACGCAGCTTGGCGCGGCGGCAATGGGCAGCACTCTCAACACCAGTGGTTGCCTTGAGGTGTAGTTGTGTAGGTACACAACTGCCCGGAGAAAGACGAGTCTTCCAACCCCACCAAGCTCCAGCCAGGAGAAGAAGATGACTAATTCAGAGCGTGAGAAAGGCTTGGCGAGGCTTCGGTAGGATAGACAGAAAAGCCCTTCAGCAGTACAGTGCGATACGTAAAATTGTCATCAGGGTAGCGTACTTCTGATTAGGCAAAACATCACCACGAGGAACGAGCGTAAGGATCGAGCCTTTAGTTCACATACTATATGCTTGCCCAGACTTTGTTTCCCAAGGCCAAATGCCCAAGCTGGGCCACACTTTGTGAAGCCATCCTTCACGTTAGCAAAGCCAGCAGCTCTGTAGACAGCCATACGTATGTCCCAAGCATCAGGACCCAAGTAACCTCAAGCTCTACAAAGTCAGCTGCTGTTCCCTCTGAAGACGCACCAACTCACCCATTTTGTCATACTTTTTATGCAGTTTTTACATACTTTACTTTTTACCCTGGCTCCTACAGCAGGAATAGAAGCACTTGTACAATTTGACAAAACAAGGTCCAGATCACCTTGGGAAAGCTACGCCAAATGGCATGCAGCTCAGAGAAAAATAGAGGGGTTTGAAGAGTACTTGAAGACACAGTTGCTTTTTAGTAATCAACTAGTTGTCTCCATCTCCAAGGCACTTCTGGTTAACAGCCCTGTGAGTAATATGGACTGCACAAGCCAGGAGAGGATTGCTAATGTAGCTGCAAACAACAGCAAGCAAAGCAGGAACGCAGAGGCCAAGGCAACAAAATATTGATTGAGTTACTGGGAACTTCCAGAAAAAGAGGTTGGGGACATTACCTTTTTGAGCTTCTTACACTGCCATCACACAGGCATAGGCCTAAGCCTGTCCATTAATTAAAGCAGTGCAAAAAAAAAAAAATAAAATAAAATAAAATCAACAGGGTGCACAGGTATTTTTGAGCTATTTTGCTTTAGTTAGAAGCCAAGTAATGAAGCAGAACCATGCTGGACTACTAGGTGCTATTCAACCCTCACGGGGATTGCTTAATCGCACGTCTTCTCCTAGCTTTGGTACTTTTCCTCTCCTTCGCCCACCCATCCAGAGACTCACAAGACAAGCTATCATCAATGCCATCTACCACTGCACCTCCTGCCTACTCAAGCAATACAAGCTGCTCTACTTGGAAGAGTAATAAGGAACTCGCCAAGGGTTTTCATTTTGAAGAAGCAGTTTGTCCTCCCTCACCCCCAAACACCCAGCTCCGTATCTTAAATGAAGATGTTAGTCAAGAAACAACACTTCTAATACAGCGCAAGAAAAACTGTTGTCAAGGCTAATTTATTAACAGAAGAAAAATTTCTCCACTTGACAACTGAGAGAAGCCTGTTTGCAAATCTATTTGAACCATTCCTCTTCAGCATCTCACGAGGAGCTGTTCCTCCAGCCCCTACTGAGAGCCACTTCTGTGCTCTGCCCATCTCCTCTTCCTAAACCATAAATCAGCTCTCCCAGGCCTCCAACACTCCTCTCCCTGGCTTCTCGTTGCAGTAAAGCTCCAGTCACCATGTGAGTCTCTTTCCTTTCCAAAACATCAAGACCTGCCAATAGCTGGCAACAGCAAAGTTAAATAAGAACTGATCACCACATTGGGCTTTTCAGTCAATAAAGCTGGATTACTTTTTCAACTATTACCTGCTCAATTTAAGACGTAAGCGTGGATTTGTAGCCAGCAGCCAGCAAAGGTATAGCCAACACCACTACTGAAGGAAGTAAAAAAAAAAAAAAAAAAAAAAAAGCCCAAGCACACACAGCCCAGTCCCACTTGGTCCTCTGAGGTCAAGCCACTGAAGCTACAATATATTGACCTATTCCAGATTTCCTGCTCATGGACTAGCACTTGCACACACCAAATTAAGAGTTCTGCTGACCTAGCTTCTCCCTCCTACCATGTCAACACAAAAAACAGCCATTCTGTACCCCCTCTACAAATGTGAAACATGGGAGCTCCAAGCCAGTAAGGAACACGTACAGACCTGGACACTAAGAGTCTCCAAACCAAGATGATGCATTTATACCACTACAGACAGTGGGGCCCACAGCCCAAGGTACAGTAGTGATATCAGGAGAGGACAACAATGACTGCACTGACATATATAAAGCTAATCTCCACCCAACAGGGCACGCCAGGGCAGCCCAGTCTAAGGAAAAGCCACCCACAAGCTACACACTTAGACTAATCAAAACAAGAAGGGTCCAAGTCTCCTCTCCATTTCTCCAAAAGCCTGACCTAAGCATTCCTAGCAACAAGGTGACTCCATCTCATCCCGACGTCTCTCAAGCAAGAGGCAATGAGTTTTGACTTGAAGATCAATGTCTGGCCTCCATCAGTCTCTCCATGGTAAGATGCTGGCCCTTAAGACAATACAAATCTACTTATTTTTCATTTGAAGTTAGACTCCCTCCAAATCAGACAATCATCTCTCGTGTTTTAAAGCTCTACAAAGGATCCCATAGATCCCCAGAGCAGACTCCATGAATTGTTTGCAGTTGTATGACAAGCCTTCCTTCCAGTTCACGGAAGACTGTTCATCTAGAAGAGTTAGAAGCCAATCAGTCCAGAAGCACCAGCAAAAGCACAACTGCTAAGTGAACCCTGAGGTTTTCAATGCCGTGTTAGATGACTGCAGCCTCAGTACAATGAGCCACTTCAACATACGCCTAATTCAAGCACACAACTTCAACGGGACAATATATAAAAGGTTTGGCTAAGCTCAGTGTCTCTGAAAAGCTACAGTGCCAATTATAAATCATATCTGTAGTCCCCAGAAGATCTAAAGTCACTACTAGTATTGTACCACATTTCTTAGGATGCAGACATCAATTAGAGCACAGCAGCCGGACCTTCTCCTCACTGGAAGTCACTTATCTGCAGTTTCAGACCAATAAGGTATTATTCCTAAATGTTTAGATCTCATCCTCTGAGAAATAAAGAGTTTCACCTCAAGCCAGCAAATGTTTGCATCAAGCTGAAATTGCTACCTGCTAGTAAATGCTGTGAAAGGTTTATGGGGTCTCAGAGGAGTTGGTTTAATTACTTACCAAAGCAGCTGTTTCGGGAACTACAGCCCCCTAACATACCACTCCTAGAGGCACGCTTTGAAAAGCAAGGTTGCTGCCAAGCTCACACCGAAAGCAGAGTCCTCTCTCGCATACAAGCAAAAACTCTGTCTCCAACAGCAGGTCACACGTGTGGTTTGGTCTGTGGATGTCTGTAGGTGTGACAGCTCAGAAGCCAGTTTGCACCTTTCCAAGTCACTGCAGACTGCACCTTCCAGCTTCTGCAGCCCTCACAGGAGCCCACCAAGGTCAGCCATCTGAGATTGCCTTGGTCAAAAAAAGACAGCCTTGCTCCTTCCTTGTAGTGAGAGTTGTGGCCAACGGAATGCCTTAAAATGGGAGAACATCTCACTTTCAGATGCATTTAGGAGAAAAAAAAAAGGCAAATCAACCTTAAATCCCTCTGCTTTTAAAAAGTAGGATGGTTTTGCACCTCTACATCTGTTTTTAAGTCATGGCTGAGGATGTGGGCTGAGGTGACCAGGGAAAAGCACCAACAACCTACAGCCTTCAACAGCAGGGATCTGCAACAGCCATCATACAGGCCAGGCATGAATGCATGCACGCCAAGGAGCCTCAGAGAGACTTAAAGCCCAGGGAGAGATGAGAAGGCATCTGGGCCAGAGCTGTGAACATCCATGTTCACCCAGCAGCAGCAGATGAGCATTGCTGCCTAAGGTACCACACCTGGGAGGGTGGAGGCCTTGTGGAGCTGCTGGAAACCCTTCATGCCATCTGGAGAGAACAGGAGCAGGAGTTACGCACCGGGCTTGAGAGACAACATGGGTGGAGAGCCTTCCCCATCCCCACTACATCCCACTTTAAAGTGACTGCCATTAGTTTTTAGTATTTTGCTGAAAACAAGGCAGAGTCCCTACATAGATGTCTGGAGAAACATCACCTTCCTGCTGGATTCAGCCGCGTTTCCCACACCAGTCCAATTTTCACAGACCATCTGGCGATGGAGCTATCTGCTGGTTTAGTGCTTTTCAAGGAGTTTACCCACCGCCTGCCACTTTTCATCAGCTCCTTACGGCTGGTTCTGCAAGGGCTGGTTAGCAGGAGAAGATCAGGTAACTCCGCAGTAGCAATATTTTTTTTAAAAAAGGACAAAACGGGGAGTAAATTACATCAAATTACTGAGCATTCATCTAGCTGCAGAACTCGGCAAGATGCAGCCAACAGACTGCAAAAACCACAACTAAACTCAACAAGCTCCCAAAACCGTGCGTTATAAACACTTTTTTTCGTAGAATTGTCTTGACAAAGCAGCAAAACTATTTAAAAGAATATAGAATACATGTTAATTTGCATGTTTCGTATCTGGAAAAGACCTTTCTCACCCAAGAGTTCACAAGTTGCGGGGAAGGGGGAGGGAAGGCTTCTCACCTTTCCTCCTGCATTTCACAGGCTGCCTCCCCTAATGCCAGGCTCGGCAGGGAGCCTGAAGGTTTGGTCTTGGAAGACGCTCACTTAAACTGGGGGGGGGGGGGGGGGGGGAAACAAGGTCCCCCAGCAAAAAGCAAGCTCCTGCCTGATGCATGCCAAAAAACTGGTCTGAAAGTCAGAGACAATCCACAGGCGCTGAAATGATTTGCTGTAATTTTTTTGCCAGCTCGTCAAGTATTTCCCATAGCAAGACTTCTGTATTTCTTGGTGGCTTCTTACACTGTGAAATGCTCTTGTAAATTCAGGAAGATGCTTTTTATTTCAAATCCCAATGCCCCAAGTTACTAATGGGGTGGGGGCAAGGATTATTTAGTTTAGTCCATTTGATGCGTGCATTACAACAGCACTGCAGCCAAGACAAAGCGGAGGGACCTTCCTCACACCGGCATCCTAGGAAGACGCGCTGGTTTTGCTTTGCAAGTCACCACGTTGCCCTGTAAATCCAACCACCACCTTTTGCTTTACGGGATCAGTTGAGCTCCCTGCCAAATTACAGCCCCGTGACACCTCCCTGCTAGCTCTGGTCCCTGGAGCCAGCCGTGACATTATCTGGCTTCTGCCTAGCAAAACGCTCTTGCTAGAGCTCCAGTTTTATTTATTAGCTCTCACAAGCAGGCTGGGAACATTAACACAACATGCACGCAGCAGCAAAGCAAGCCCTGTAAGACCACGGGTACCAGCCTGCTAAAGACCAGCACAAAATGGGAAAACAAAGCAGGCAGAGAAGTCCATAATACTCAGATTTTCAATAGAGAAATCCCACCCGGCCGCAGACCAAGCCCTCCAGCATCCCTCAGTTGCCCATTCTTCCCCTGCCCAAGGTCCTTCCCCATGCTCAGGCGTGGAGGAAGCTCTTCAGGTCCACCTTCTCCAACCCCAGAAGAGAGACAACTGCACATCCCCAAACAGGATTTGGCCCACAGTCATAAACGGCGAGATTAATCATGTGGGTGTAGGGATGTGAAAAGGGGGTGGGAAACATTCCTAACTGCTTCTAAATTAATTGTTGTTATTGTTGTTTGATTTGCTAAACCCTCCGGGGCTAGATTTTATTTTAGAAAACCGTATCAGATTAATCAACTTCAAATAAATGGGCTCCATTTATTTATTTCTGCTGTATCTATTCCTCTTTAAGCTTGGCAAGTCACTGCATTCTTTCCATCCTGTGAAAGAAAAAAGAACGGGGGTTTTGATTTATTATTATTTTAAAGGAACCTCTACAAAGCTTTGCGAGTTTAAATCACAGCAAAGGTATGCTGCGAAGGAGGACAAGTGCAAGGCTGGAGCTGGTTTCCATACACCGCAGACACCGGCCCCGTGCTGGGAGCCCACCGGGAGAGTCTCCACACACAGTCCAAGCAAATCAGATCTATTCACCAGTTTTTCAGACGTGCAGAGAGAGGAAAGCTACCCTTGCCACACAGCAAAGCCCGATGAGCAAACGCAACAGGGACCATCCCGGTGCAAGGCGCCCAGTCCCAGCCACGCTCCTTGCCGAAAAGTCCTGCCAGCCAGGGAGAAGTTTAATCTTCTCTAGCCAGATTTCACTGTTCCCGAATCCTCTAGAAGTTGGGTCAGCATCCTTCCCCCCCTCCTAATCCCCTGCCCTCAGCTTTAGCAACACAGTGATGCCTCTGCCAACAAACTAAAAAGAAAAGCCCTCACATGCATTATGCTGAAGAAAATTAATCTTGTGTTCCACAGAATATTAAGTGGATTACATCTACAGCCTCCAAGGAGAAAAATGTTGATTTCCATGTATCTTGTGCTATTATTCACCTCTATTAGTTTTCCTACCAGCATAACGTTAATCATGGTAATTTCCCGTTATGCAGCACAGAGCTCAACTGGCTCAACAAGACCAAGCAACAAGGGCAAGAGCAGGACTTCTCGGTGGCCACGAGGAAGATTAAACCACTGCAGCACTGTTGCTGCACAGGACAATGTTCAAGGTGAAGAACAAAGCTAGCTTTTTTTTTTTCTTTTGGATGCCTTCATGGCAGGATCACCCTCAAACACCAACATCTCCTTGTAACAGAACAGCACAGGTCCTTAAAAAGAAAATTGCTAACGTTGCTTGAAACATGCCATGTCATGAGGAAGGAGCCAGACTCTTCCCAGTGGTGCCCAGCGCCAGGACAAGGGGCAATGGGCACAAACTGAAGCAGAAGAGGTTCCAGTTGAATGGGAGGAAGAACTTCTTGACTGTGAGGGTGCCCGAGCCCTGGCCCAGGCTGCCCAGGGGGGCTGTGGAGTCTCCTTCTCTGGAGATCTTCAACCCCCGCCTGGCCACTGTCCTGTGCCCCCTGCTCTGGGTGAGCCTGCTTGGGCAGGGGGGTGGCACTGGGTGAGTTCCTGAGGTCCCTTCCAACCCCTGCCAGTCTGGGATTCTGTGCCATATAGCAAACATGGTGAGATGGACATTTATGACCCCTGCGGAATCACGGGGAGGGGGGACCCACCAATAAAACCCTGAAGTGCCAGACCTCACACCCAGAAGGGAGCCCCAGCCCCTGGCCAAAGGAGAACACCACCTCCCAAGGGTGATCCCCACTGTGCAGGGGAGCACCAGCTCCCCACCCACGGGCACTGTGGCCACCACCAGCACCCTTCCTGAACACCCTCTCCAGCGTGGGAAGCCCAGCCCCCTGTTCCCCGCATTCCCTGTAACCATTCAAACCATTGCAAAGTACCACCAGCTGACTTACTAGAGTTTTACACTTTCTTTGCAGAGGTGTTAATGACTCTAAAAAAGCACACGACTCGGATAAGCAGCTTTAGTACCATTTAAATGCTTACCATTAGGAGAAACTGAGAGAGCTTGCAAGGGCCAGACTCTCAGAGGGCGGCACATCCATTGAAGCTGCTGCTCATGTGAGAGGAGTGTAAATTACTCAGCACGGAGTAAGCAAGATCAAAGCCGCTCCGAAAGGATGCAACCCACTGCCAGTGATGCAAACTCAGCCCGAGCTTTTCTGAATATTTCACAAGTAGGCTGAGGAGTTTAAAAGGCCAAAAGGAGCGTTTTGATGATGCTGCACAAAGCGAGGAAGGAAAGGAATATCAGGAGATGTGCTTCTTTTCTAGACATGATAGGCAACCAAGAACTCAGCCCCAGCTTGATGCATGGAGAGACGCATACTTTCCATTTACATCTCGCTGGTCTGCGCAGGGAAGAGGAACACAACTTCTCAGCTGTAATTCCCAGGCCCCATCCCCTTTTTATAGTTCCTAGAATAACTTGATTTCTACACAATAAACGTCAGAGCTGATAAGAAAAGCCTTATCGGATGAAGTAACTTAGAGCTTCCCCCGCAGGCAAGACAAAGAGCTAAATGGCTACAGGAGCAGGTAAGGGTTCTCATAACCAGAAATCAAATCCATGCAAGATTTTCAACACCACCACACCAACTCAGAAAGCAAAGCAAATAGCACGACAACCTCTGCCCAGCCACCCTAGCAGGGCAGGCTGGCCCATCCCCAGGGGAAGGCGGCTGCAGAGCCACCGGGGTGCGAGCCCAGCTGAGCTCCACTCCGCCTTACAGCCCTCGTCTACAGCGAGGAAGACAAAGCACTACAAGACCAAGATGCCCTTGCAATCCTTTCCTCCTCTGAAGACCTGACCTATTGCAAAGAATAATTCATTACGCTGGGAAACCAGTTCAGCTATCGGTGCTTCCCCAGACTGCAAGTGCTCTGAAGCCAGGACGGAGTTTTCAGTTGAGGTGACACCGAGTACCGTGCTACCACAGTTCACGCTCTAAGAAAATGTAGAGTTCTGCAACTGGATCCATCAAGAATCCCAACACTCAGACATAAAGTTAACCCTGTTAACTTTATCACCTATCCCGGGGCACAAACAAACTGCATCACCACGTCTCGCTGTTGCCAGCGATCCAGACTGTTCAGTAATACTGAAACTTAGAATCATGGAATCGCTTTGGTTGGAAAAGCCCTTTAAGATCATCAAGCCCAACCGCTCCCCTAACCCTGCCATCCCACCACTAAACCATGTCCCTAAGCACCTCATCCATCCTTCTTTTAAATACCTCTTGTGGCAGGCTGCCGGCAGCACGGTCGCACCTTGGGTTCCCCACATCGCTTACTCTAAAGGAGAGATGCAGGATGGGATCCTCACCACTGAGTTTGTCCAAGAACTCTATAACCAGTTGGGTATTATCTCCCCATCTGATTCCTGTCCCCCTCCCCACCCCACCCCCCCAACAAAAAAAAAAAAAAAAAAAAAAAAAAAAAAATCGACGCCTGCAAGTTATTTCCCTTCTCTCATGTCCCAAATCTCACTCTGTGTTGGCAAGTATACAAGAAAAGCATTTATTCAAAGGAATTTGCTCATCAAGTCTTGCAGACACCAAAACCACATTATCTAATCTTAGGACAGCATAGCTTAATGGCTACAGCCTGGGATGAGAGGCCAGAGGGTTTGACTTCTCCTCCCAATGCTGCCAGGGCTGCATCGCCTGTAAGTGAATCTAGAGAAGATGCTTGACCCCTCCTCACCTTGATTTCCCCTGCTATGAGACTATCCTAGCATTCCTTTCCTCAGAGGGGATCTTATCTATAAACTCCTCATTAGCATCTGAAAAAGAGTTACGCATCTCCGGATGAGTACGTAAAGCGAAATATGAAAGAGCGGAGAAGCACCGCTGGCCACGGAGCCTGGAGACACATCCTCCTCAGTGTATTTGGGCACACTGAACCGCATTGCACTCCACATCTGTGCCTAGAGATGAATTTTAATTCTTTCCCTCTACAGGGGAAAAAAACAAAACAAAACAAAAAAAATCAAACCATTTCTTTCTTCTTGAGATAACTCAGAGAAGAGATTAAATTCTGGGTCTAAGTCAAGGAAATTATGCGAGATTCTTCCAGCAAAGTATCCAGAGACCCCATATCATGGTTTAACCCCAGCCAACAACTGAGCCCCACATGGCCACTCGCTCGCTCCCCCCTGGTGGGGTGGGGGAGAAAATCAGAAGGGTAAAAGTGAGAAAGCTCATGGGTTGAGATAAAGACAGTTCAATAGGGAAAGCAAAAGCCGTGCATGCAAGCAAAGCAAAGCCAGGAATCCATTCCCTGCTTCCCATGGGCAGGCGGGTGCTCAGCCATCCCCAGGACAGCCGGGCTCCATCACGCGTAACGGTGACTTGGGCAAACACCATCGCTCTCAACGCCTCCCCGGCTTCTTCCCTCAGCTCTATATGCTGAGCATGACGCCATATGGTGTGGGGTATCCCTGGGGTCAGCTGTCCTGGCCGTGTCCCCTCCCATTCCCCTGTGCCCCCCCAGCCCCTCACTGGTGGGGTGGGGTGAGAGGCAGAAGAGGCCTTGATCCTGTGGAAGCCCTGCTCAGCAATAGGGAAACCATCCCAGGGTGATCAACACTGTTTCCGGTACAAATCCCAAACATGGCCCCATAGTAGCTACTAGGAAGAAAATAAACTCTACCCCAGCCAAAACCAGCACGCCGCACCACCTCTAGCAAATCACCTGCAGAATTACTCCACAGGCAACACCAGCGCAAAACAGAATAACCTCCCCTTTCCCACCCCTGCTCCGGCCGCCAATGAGTGGCAGAACTGAACAGATCAGAAGAAAAGCCAGAAGTCTGTCCTTATCGTCCTACAAAAGCCGGCTGTGGAGGTGGGGTCAACCCAGACCCAGCAGAGATGCTCCCACAGACGGAGACCAGAGCCCAGCTCCTGGGGCCACACACAGAACACAGCTCCTGCAGCCCTCGGGGGGGGCCTCCACGCACTGCTGCTGGGTGCAGAAAGGGCTTCTTCAGTTAAAGGGAACTTCTGGTTGGAAAACAACTCAGTATCAACAAGCAAGGTAATATTTCAGGTCTTCTGGGGAGGAAGGAAAGCCCCACCTTTCAGCTAACCTTGTAGGTGGATCACATCAACCACACCAGTGCCAGCAACAGCCGCTGCACCAGCTGGGACTGCTCCAGCACACCAAGACCTCTGCTCCTAGATGGGTCCACAAACCTCCTGCTTCCTCCCGAGTGGCAAGAGACAGCGCAGAAGGTATGTCCACTCCGGTCTAGCTACATGGAACAGAAAGGTCTCAGAGGAGCAGCTGGCCCAAGAACTTAGAAAAAGAAAAAAGGCTCAGCTCTTTTTAAAAGAGAAGAGGAAAATGTCCTATTGTTCCATAATTAATGGAAAGCAGAAGAGGGTTTATGGACTCATTCAGAAACAGAGGGCGAGCATTAGAAAGCACATTTCAGTATTTCATGATCACAAGGTGAGCTGCTTGCATAATACTGACAAAGAATATAAATGCTGATATCACAAGGCAGTTATGAAACTTGGGTTTTAAATGCTGAATAACAATAACACAGTAATTAAATCTCATAAGTGATTTTTTTTCCCCTTTCCCCCCCCCCCCCCCCCCTTAACTGCAAAGTAGATGCTGCAACCTTCAACTGAGGCACGGCTCTCCGGTGAGGTGCACACACGACGGATGCCCCCTGCTCCCACCCCCTCGCAGCACCAGGGATCCATCCCACCCCACAGCCTCACCACCAGTCACACCACTTCTTCAGACCTGCTCCGGGGGAGGCTTCAGGATCACACCTGGGGAGAGGCTGTGAACCTGCAAGGACCCTAAGAATGAGGGAATAAACCCAAATAACTGCACTTTGCGAGTTAACTGGTAAACCCTGAACAAGCTTCTCAGCCTTCCTCCCCAATCGTTTTTGACACAAGCACGTGCTCTCATGACTTGCTCCAGTGTGACCAGGACACACGGTCTCCACTACAAGACATAATCTAGAGCAGCAAAATGTCATGAAAATCAAGGGCAAACGAACACAGAAGACAGTCCTTCTCCCTACCACCACTTCTATTTTTAGGCAGCCAGATTAGCTTGGAGCAGTTTTACTCATTTCTGATAATGAGCAGGGCTCTTGCATCTTCTCTCGAGGATGTTTCCTCTGTGCAGGCACTGTGCTTTACACCAGCAGCATGGAAGAGGTCACATCAACCATGAAAAGCAAACCCATGACTTATTGCGAAAGGGTCTTGAGAAAGTGACTCCAGCTTTGAACTCATGCCCCTACTCCCTTGTCAACCACACTGCTTTGGTTTTTTGGGGGGGTATGGTCTGTCCACCTACAAGATGTCCCTCCCTTTGAACCACACCATAAAGCCTTTGCCTATTCAAAACTGTAATGCTTTTACTCCACCCGCTTCTCAGAGGATGTGAGCTGGTACACCATGGAAGCGCAGATCTTCGTGTAAAGGACATCTGGCCTTCCCAGGCCTGAAAACATGCAAGACCTGGTGGAGAGGCAGCCCAGCCATCATCCTTCAGCCTGCAGTGCTCTAGCTCAACACAGCAACCCCAACTCCACTCATGGCAAAGAAACTATGGTCCTCCCGGGGCACCCCCAAGTCTAAGGGCCAGTCTGGAGATCACCCCAGGAGGAGCTGGCACCAGGGATCCAGCTGCTCAGTGAAAACCAACAGCACTGGTTTGCTCTACCAAAGAGCAAAAGCCCTCCTTACTGCGGGTCCCCTCTGGTGCTGAAGCCGAGAAGGATGGCAAGAGAGGCATGGCAAGAGCTGCCACAGCAGCAGGACCACTACGCTACCAGTGGGAACTTGTTAAAGAGGATGGTAACTACCTGTCCTGGTTTTGGCTGGGATAGAGTTAATTTTCATCCTAGTAGCTGGCATAGCGCTGTGGTTTGGATTTAGGGCGAGAAGAATGTTGCTAACCCCCTGATGGTTCAGTTGTTGCTGAGCAGGGCTTACACCAGGCAAGGGCTTTGCAGCTTCCCATGCTCTGCCAGGGGCACAAGGAGCTGGGAGGGGGCACGGCCAGGACAGCCGACCCCAACTGGCCCAAGGGCTACTCCAGACCATATGGCGTCATGCTTGGGGGGAGTTGGCTGGGGAAAGAGATCGCTGCTCAGGATGGGCTGGCCATCGGTCAACAGGTGGTGAGCAATTGCACTGAGCATCACTTGGTTTGTATATTCTGTATATTCTATTATTACATTTTTTTTCCTCTATTGTTTTATTAAACTGTCTTTATCTCAATCCACAGGTTTTACCTTTTTTTCCCCTCCACTTATTCTCTCCCCACCCCACTGTAGGAGGGGGGCAGCGAGCGAGCGGCTGGGTGGTGTTCAGCTGCCTGCCAGGTTAAACCACATCACCACCAAAGGAGCAAGACAAAACAAAGATGTGTAGAAGATTTGGGTCCCACTGCACTGGCAGTTTCTTTTCTGGAAGAGATGCTCCACCAAACCTCAGAGAGCTCTATTCCTAAGCTACACATCAATTTTCTGCAGTGCAACCGCTCATACATTCAATGTCCATGGGTTGCTTCAGATTGCCTTGACAGCAACATCTGGGTGCAAAGTCCTCTTACTTCAGGTCCACCCCTTCCCATCTCCTCAAGCCTCAGCCTTCCTCCATAGCCCTTCACCACCACCCTCCTATCTCGAGGACCACACCAGTGCTGTGTAAGGCAGCAGGATCTGGTAGTCCAGTCTGGACCGCAAACGGGCAAGGTCCAGAGGGCAAGATACACCTTGAAGGAGGAGGCAGCAGTGCAGAACAGTGGAGATAGACAGTATCTCGCCTAGAAAAATGAAAGCATGGCAGAAGCAGCCCAGGGATCTATGGCTGTTGTGGTGCATCCCTTGGGGAAGAGAGAAGGCAAGGTCTCACATATTTATTGCCATTTTTTCTTCTGATTTTTCCATAAACTATTTGGAGTCTTCTATTTGCCCTTTGGATTATGATCTTTTCAGAAGGCCTTTTTTCCATGCTTCTCTACAATTATGGGATCTAGGAAAAAAATACACCCCTCTCAAGTTAACTTCTGGTGTCAGGACTTCACAGGATTTCATGACCGCAAGGTCATCAGGCTTTTGGCAAGTTAGAAACCCTTTCCCAGCAGCAAGGTGCCCCTCTGCCGTACCTTCCTCTTGCCCCTCTGCTACGTGGAAGGGCAGAGCAGAGTGTGCCTGGGGCACTGACCCCCGGGCTGAGCCCAGGAGCTAGTCCACCCTCTGCTTCTTGGTGAGCTCCTGGCCCTGGTCACAAGCGCCTTCGCACCAGGCTCTCTTCTGTGGATTGCAATACCTCATTGATTGAGGAAAAACACTAGTGCAATATGAGGAAGCATTTAAGACAGCTAGTAGATGATTAACAAGTGAGCGCTCAAGCCAATTGCTACCAGAGCACCACAGGTTCCTTATAGCCATAAAAAAACCTCTTCTCATCCTGTACCTATTTGGAGGAGTTTGCAGAGAGACTGTGCCTGGCAAAGCCCTCGCTGCAGGGGATGACATGGCCACAGGCTGTTAGCTCTTTGCCTCCCCCTCCCCAACCCCAGAGCTCCCAGCTCCCCATCGGTGGCACCCCAGGGACCTTCTCACGGATGATCTTGTTCCTACCTTCCCGCTCTCCCATCAGCCAGGCTGCCCCCAAGACCTCCCTCCCCATCCTAAGCCCTTGCTGGGCAGCCTCTGCAAAGGTAGCCATGGCTTTCCATGCTCGCTGCACAATTCAGCACCTGCCCACCTCCCTCCCACCAGCAGGCACTTGCCCTCGGGCCAGCTGAGCCACCTGGCAGGAAGGAGAGCTATCAGGGTCCCCACCCTTGGGCAACATCACGTCAACGCAGAAGGCTGGGGAGGAGTGGTACAACGCATGGCTCTTAAACCGAGGCCAAAGAAAAAGTAGCATTTCTGCCCCGGGGCCTTTGCCTTTTCATGCTAGAGTCCCCCAGAGCCAAGCAAAGGTGCTTCAGCGCTCTGAAGTATCAGCTATTTTTAAGGAACAATATCCCAAACACCCTTCTTCGTCCTGGCTTTTATATCGCACAGTGAAGAAGTTACTGAGATTTGGCACTTCTTCGTAACAGGCCATCATTAAGAAGTGACTCATATTATATTGCAGTGTGAGTCATCTTGGCACCGGTCACCATCATAAGCGACAACTACTCTTCAATTATTTCCTTCAAGTTGAATTAAAGGTATATTGTTATGCTAATTTTACATCTGCTCCATCCTATCTTTCCATCCTCTGTCTCCAGAGCAACCTGGGGTTACACTTCTTGGCCCAGACTGCCTCTGGAAGAGTTTTTCCACCACAGGGTAGTTACAGGTTGTCACAAAACCTGGGCACGCCAATTGGAAGTCTTATGGAAGGGTTTTCAGCTACAACATCCAATATCTAAAGCAGCATCCCGTCCCTCCTCCCAGTGCTGCTCCACAGGGACAACAAGCCGCTGTCCCTGCCACCTTCCTGCTCTGTTCATACTTTGCCGTGACGATTTTCCAAGGAATTGGCGTTTACCCGATGCTCAAAGACAACCACCTTCAGGCTGCCACACCACATCATTGCCCCCAAGAGCAGGGGCAAAGCCAAAGCCCAGCCAACAAAATCACTTGGAACTGCGCCCAGCTACACGTGAATATTGAAGAAAGGGTTACAAGCCCCTCAGCAGGGCAGGTAGAAAAGGAGGCATTTTCAGCCATTTTCCATTTTCTAGCCAAGCGGCCCCACATTTCAACACAACCCAGGGCAGGGCACGGGCGCTGCAGGGCGCCCGGCTTGGGGAAGGTGGTTTCACCCATTAGAAACCACAGCCATTACCAGCCCGGTCACCCGTGGAACGCTCTTGTGTTTGTATTTATAGCAGTCAAACACAGTCGCACTGGCTGCGAGGTTCGCTTTGGAGAGCATTTGTCAACCGCTCTCACTCCCGGAATCCCATTTAGCTATTACAGCCTCTTCAGCCATACTACCACACCGATCCCCACAGAACAGCAATAGGAAGAGCAGAGTCATCACGCTATTTACTGAAGCTAATCAATACCTGAAGGCTGAAGATTCATTGCAGCGAAGACAGTCTGTCTGCATAGCCAGAAAATGCATTTAAAGCCCTTTTAATTTTGTAGCCTTGGCCTCTGGTTTTGCTCCAGGAACAGAGTTTCCTCGCGCACCCATCTTTCTTTTCTCCCAAAATGGTGGCATCTGCAGACACATGAGAGAAGCCCCCCACAAACACCTACCACGAGTGCTCAGTGGGAGGATACAACACCAAAACCCACAAGTTTAAGGGCAGTGCCCCTTCCTTTCCAGCCAGATTTCACGTGTGAGAACAGGTCTACGGCTAATTGAGCATCTCCCACTTCAGTGGGCAGCTTGGAAAATTTTGGCCTGTGTTTTGAAGAAGGTCTATGTGCCAGGTACAGGGACACGGGCTGTGCCATTCACAGGCACGCTGGCCCAGCGCACTGTCCCACTCCACTCAAAAGGGAACAGCTAGATCCACACTCATTTTTAATATATATATTTTTATATATATTAAAATGCATATAAAAGAACTTTGTAAGTGCCCCCAGAAAGCACACAGCATTCCTATCTTGCTGTGTTTTGGGGGTGACCACCTGCAAAGCTGAGATACCAGCTGGGTATTGTGACTCGCGAGCCAGAACCAGAGAGATCCCCCAAACTGCCACCATCAAAGCTCATGCTCTGGTTTCACCTCGGCTCACGCTTTGGGGAGCAGAGGCAATAACCGGCAGGCTCAGCGCTCCTGGAGCACCAACATTAGAAGGACCACCAGCTGCCTGCTCCCTGCAGGGGGGTTGGACTAGATGACCTCTAGGGGTCCCTTCCAACCCAAAACATTCTACGGTTCTATGAAACACAGTTGTTTTGGTCACTGTATCAGCTATGTGGCCCACAGCGTTAAGACATCTAAGAAAGAAGGCAGTGAGGTAGGGAGGAGATCTGTACCTTCGCTTTTGCCAGCTTATCTCAAAATCATACCGAGCTTTTATGCCTGTGTACAAAAGAGAAAGGAAGAAGCAAATATATTCTGATTTACAGGGAGATTTCTATTGTTGCCTGGACATCAAACAGCACCCAATTAGTCTTGCAAGGATCTGACCCACAAATTATGAAAATAAATGCCTCCAAAGCTTTGATCTCTTGCATTTCTGTAGCATGCTACAGCCATTATTAGACACATTTTATTAGATTCAAGCTGTGCGATCTCTTCCTCGGCAAAGACTCCGCTACCTCCAATGCATCCTAAGATCTCCATCCAGCAGATTAAGGGCATGGTCCCAAACAGTCACTTCTGTCATGCACTGAACACATGACTCTGCTGGCAGTAGGCTTTTTCCTGCTGAGTTTCAAAATTAAGAGCAAAGAGAATTTTTAAAGGGGGGAGAGGAAAGTGTCAGCCACCTAAATTAAATTTTTGATCCTTTGTTAGTTTATAAAGAAATGCACATGCTATGCAATATCCTTGGCTTCTCAAAAGTGTTGCTTTCAGGAGAGCTAAACTATTTATTTCGCTTTACACCCTGAAATACCATTGCTGGAGGAAGCAAGCAAAAACCCTAACAAAAAGTTCCATGCACTCTGAAGCTAGAAACCACACGTGCACTCGCGTGAAGAGAGACACATCCACCCACCCTTGCTACAGCGACAGCGCTTAAAACCAAGAGGATGTTAAACTCAGATTGCTAAGGCTTTACTCGGAAGAGCAACTCGCAGTTCACAGCCTGCTGCACAAACTAAGCTGCTGCCGAGGTTGTTTTCAGCCCGCGCCGCGTATGTAGGAAGGATGGGACCCCGGGAACCGCTCGGGTCTCGCTCACTGGCAGGAGGGTGGTGTTTGCACGAAGCCATGAACATCTAAAAGGGTCCCTGTAGCAGGGGGGGGAGTTGGTTATTCGTGGCTTCCCGCTCACCTCGTACGGCAGGAGGAAATGTCGGCTCCCGGCGACGCCAGACCCGCCTGATTACAGCGACCCATCGCTGACTGCCGACACACAACCTTGAACTTCTGGCGAGCGCCGGAGCAAACGAACGCGGAAAAGCCACGTTCTCGATCCAAGGGGAGGAAGGTTTTCTGATTTGCCATTACAAAATAAAATGAGGCACGCAGAGAGATATAACCCAGTTCCCACTAAACTTCTTATCAGTGTTTTCCAACCTTGGTGGCTTTTCCTCCCCTTTCACTCACAAGCCATTGCAGGAGCACCCCAGGGCTGGGCCCTACGTGCTGAGCATCCTCGTCCCGCTGCGGGAAGGGGGTGCTCATCCCCCCCCCCCCCCCCCCGGCAGATGGGGAACACGGAGGGGGAGTCTCTACTTCCCAAGGACCATGTTCGTTAGACAATCCTCCTTTAGAAATCGTAAGCTATTTACATGGAGAACGCCAAATCTCACTAACATAAACTGTTTTCCTGAGCCCAGAGCAGACAGCCCATCAGTTTCAACGTGTAGCCACAATTCAAAGCGACAAAAGGGGACAGGAGGAGGGACGGGGGAAGGAAATCAAAGCTACTGGCTTTATAAGTGGGAAATGCAACCCCTCGTTTAATGGAGCTATCAATGACTTCGGCTAGTGGTTTTCGACCCGCAGCCTGCTTTAATGGCTGCGTGAAAGGTAACCGAGAAGATGCCTGAGCATCAGCAAATGGGAACCTCACGTGATGGAAGCTCTACGCTTCCCATGGGCGAGCAGGGTACCTGCAGAGCAGCCAGGGCGAGGAAGAGTCAGCCAAAGCCCCAGGAGAAGGAACGGTGCCAACTCCCAGCACAGCTCTGCCATGGGTCTGCGCTTCGCCCTGCCAACGCTCCTGGTCTCTTCTGCAGCTGGCAGCAAGAGGGGAAACGGCATGGATCCTCCCCGGGTACCCCTGGGTGAGAAGCTGCCTTCAGGAGGTAGGTCCCAAACCCTCAACACCAGCTTCCCCACCCCAAGACACAACAGCTTTTACCGACGCTGCTCCTCCACACCGTGCACCCTTTTGCCTGTTGGTAGCTTTCTACCAGGGGAAGCATGGGAAACCTAACAGGATTCTCCCCATTTATATGTGAGGCATGAAGAAATGAGATGGAGATCAATACTCCATCCTTGGTCTGCAGGTCGGAGGCAGAGAACTCCCGCTGATGTCTGTAATTACCCTTGCAAAGTGACAGGGGATGCATCAGAAGGAGTCAGGCAAGGGCTTGCAGAGAGCAGCTCAGAGCCCGAGCCCAGGAGGTGACCGCAGCCTTCGTGTGGCCTGGCCCCACGTGAACGATGACTTCCAAGGACAGCTCTTCCTTAGCCGGGAGATTAATTTCTGGAGATTTACATACAGATCAAATGGAAACCCCTTCCCCCCTCGCCCCATACAAACTGTACCACTACATTTACTAGAGCCCAGCAGATAATAACTACCTTCACAAAGCAAGGATGAAAGTCACCTCTAACCGATTCTCGCATGGATTAAAACCCAGACACTTTATTTTTGAATACACACACCCGTCAAATACCTACCTCTTCATCACTTCAAACCTCAATTCAACAAAATGCTTGTGCTCAAACATCAACCTGCTCAAGAACACGTTTTGCTATAAATTCACTCCAAATTAGTAATTCTTATAGCTGACCGGCACGGGAACACTACTGAGAACAGAGAGACTCTCCATGCCTTTAAAAGCACCATAAACATCTTGTGGAAGAACTGGGAAGATGAAGAAGAGTTGCCACAGTGCCAGTGCTGAAGGAGACGTGGAGAACTGCAGAAGAGCAAATCCAGGCTGCACAACTCCAAAAGGTGGAAGGGATAAAAAAAACAACCAAAAATCAACCACGCAGAAGGATTAGACAAAAGACAGCCTTGTTTCTGTTGTAACTTCTCATGAGGACATACACAAGAATATGCATGCGTGTGTACAAGGTAAGTGCTTGCACCACTACCAGCATCCCTGGCTCAAGGAATGGAAGTGAGATGGAGAAAAAAGGCTTAGAGCGGGGACACTGTCATCCCTTTGGGATGATTCAGAGACCAGAATTGTGCTGCCAAGGTTTTTATGGTTAAAGGAAAAAAAAAAAAAAGGCTCAAAAATATACCAAGTACATGGACGCAGTCATGGTCCATAGCTTACACATGCCCTGAATCACACTGGAAGAGGACAGATGGAAGTCCCTGATGGAAGACCCCCAAACGTGGTCAACCTCAGGAATCGTGGCTATATATACATTTGTTGAAGATACGTCCCAAGTTTTGCATGGTAGCATATTATGTAAAACACTGCACAAATAAATATGCTTTTCATGTCTTTTTTTAATCTCCAGAAGTCATCTCTAGTCAAGTTTGTTCCTCTTTCTATTTAGGAAGAAGGTGACCTTTGCAAAAGCTGCCCAAATTCTGTCGAGCTACAGAGTTTTTTTAAAAGGTGCTGGAAGAAGAAACCTAACGTAACGCTGCCAGGATGATGCCCCTGAGTGGTGCCTTGCAGTGCTTATCCCCTATTAGAACTTCTCCTAAATCTTTAATGATGCTGAAATATGCCATAAACTGATGAAGTTCTGGAAACAGGACAATGCCAGTATGTTTGTTTGGGTTTTGTGGGTTGTTGGTTTTTTTGTTTTGTTTTTTTTTTTTTTAATACCAGAGCTTTTATCTTCATTGACAATGAGCAACTAATGCAAACAAATGGCCACTGAAACTTCACTTCTATACAAAGCAGAGCTAAAGGAAGAGTAGTGACATTTTTGGGCTTCGTCCAATTCTTCCCAGCAACAGCTAATACCCACCGGCTCCTTAATTCTGTGCTGTCTCCTCTCCAAGCCTGAGCATTAAAGGCCAGGCATCTCCAAAACAACTAACGATTTTAAGATCCAGTTTCCCGAGAGCGCTCGGTCAGCGCTTTGCGAAAGTAAATAACAAAAGCTTGGGTTTTGTTAATGAGTTCAAAACAAAAGCAACATCCAGGTACATGAAGAAAACAATTACTCCTTCCCCAAAAAGGCTCTTTTTCAATTCCCAGGCTTGCAGGAAACCCTTAGCCAAGCCGTTAAAACCCAGGTTGAGCCTTTCAAGCCCCCAGCCTTCAGCTGGGACCCAAGCCCAGAGCAAGCCCCTCGCCCAGCAGACAAGGAGCAGCTGGGAGCAGGGGGCTCTGCTTGCCCCAAGCCGGTCCCACCCCAGGGGTTATCGGCTCCCTGAGAAAGGTTTTCCTCCTCCCAGGGAGCTTTTATCACCTCCCACACACCTGGCAAAGCACCCCAAGTGCATCCAGCTGGGGTAGCTACCACAGAAGAGCCCACTGCCACCACCGCTGGTACATCAGCCCGAGGCCGGTCCCTGCAGACGGATGCAGCAGAGGAAAAGCTATTGACCTGAATATTTTAGAAGGATCAAGGCCACTGCCTTCAGCAAGAGACAACAGGCTCTTGCATTTGCTGAGACAAAAAAAAAAAAAAAAGTGGGGGGAAAAAAAAACAAATCCAGCCCCATCTTTCTGCTTGCTCTCCTATTGGGATCAGCTGTGCATTTACCACCAGGGAGCATGGCCCACTGCATCCCTCCCCACGCTCATTCTCCTTCTATTGCAAAAATCTGCTTTTCAAACACGCCTGTCAACAGCCTGCACGAATCCCTGTGTTAATCATTATTCTGCTAATAGCACTGCCAGGTCATTCGGCTATTAAACATGCTGAGTGGACTAGCAAAAATATCTCCCAGACCGTACAAAAGAACATTATAATGTAGTTTATCTTATCCCCTTGTCAGTATAATATGCGGCACTACCTGTTCAATGGCCTCATCATTTTAAATTACAGTTTTCTGCAACATTAACAATACTCATTACCAGCACCACCACCGGATGATCCCTACTGTACGAATCCTCCTGATGTCGAAGGCTTCACCCTGCCCTTCCCTTCCAGGCTCAGCCCTCCGCACCGACGCGGGGACACTCGGGTGCCATGGCAATGAGCGCGGTGCACAATGATGGATAGGAACGCCTCGCAAAGAAGGCAGGAGCGAGCCCGAAAGTGCGCTGGCTCGATGCGCCAGGCCGTGCATTTTAATCAGAATCCAGTGCTTTGTTCCTGGCCCAGCCGCCAGCACGTCAAGCAGATGCACCGCTGCGGTGGAGCTCGACTGCACGGCCAAGATAAACCCTAGCGTGGCAAAACCAGAAGCGCCTGCTACCTCCTACGTTACCTTTCCGCCCAGCTCTGCAAATCCTACCCCGTAAGCTAGCGGGCAGGGGCAAGCCCAAATGAATGCTGGCGTGCAGGGTTCTTGCTCGCCTTCAACAGCACGCTCTGGTCCTGCAAATCCACCTTCCTCCCCCCCGGGAGAGAAGCGGGGAAAGCCAAAGCAAAGGACGGGGCGAGCCGGCAGTCAAAGGTCTACCTTTTCTATATGCATCTGCTTGTTGTTCACAAAACCCAGCCTCCTGGAACATTTTGGTGATTCAAACTCGGAGATAAGTGACCCAAGCGTTTCCTTTCCCCGCCGCTGGGAACAAATCATCCCTTCCGACAGATTTTTGAGTCGCTACCTGCTCCCAGCGTTTCCCACAGCCATCCCTCACCCCTCCAAAAAGGCAGGCACAAGAGGACCGGCTCCTCCATCCCGGCTCATCTACAAACCCGCAGCAATGTGACACTTCTCCTCTAATAAATGAAATTTTGCAAGGCTTGGGGAATTACTCCTCCCTGCCATGTTTTGTGCTCAGGCAGCAAATTTACTATTGATTTCTGATTCAGACCCCGCGGAATGATTCACACTTCTTGCCCTTTCTACTGAATTTATGACCTTTAACAATTATTCTAAGTGCTAAAAGAGCTTAGTTTAGAAGAAGATCTATTCCTTGGCAAATTAAGCTCCTATTCTTGTCTCACTCACAGACCAACACGTCTCTTGCCGTTTACAGGAAAGCGCCATAGCAGGTCTCTCCCCGTGAGAGGGGGCAGGAGCCCAAAAGCACGCTCCCAGGGTCCTGCCGGAGCAGCCACCGCAGCCGGGACACGGCTGGGCAGGGGGGACACGGCTGGGCACCCCCACCCCACCATCGCTCGGAGTTTCAGGTCCCCTTGTCTCCAGTTACCCTGAAATGCCGCAGAACAGGCGCTGCTGGTGGGTCTCGGGGGGGGGGGGGGGGAAGGGAGAGAACGTACATTTCTTCCTAAAGCGAAAACAAAACCCCGACCGTACCTGGTGCGCGTTGCTATTAAAAAGCCAAAAACACAGAGCAGGGAAAAAAAAGAATCTCAGCATGTGTGGATACGGTTTTATAAAGAAATGGTGCCCTAGCTCAAATAAATATCTGAACGTAGATGTTAAAAATAATAAAATCTGATTTTTGGGGGGGGGTAGGAGAGGGCCCCGTGCTCCCCCCCGCCCCCCGATGATACCACTTTCTGGGAATAAGCAGCTTCAGCAACCTCTCTCCCAAGGCACCTTCCACCAAAGAGGGGAAAGAAGAGCTCCAGGTCTGGTTTGAAGCTGGACGGTCCCCCCGCTCCAATCCTGGCTGCGCTGCGTTCTGCTGAGCCATCATTTACACCATTAATCAACCAGAAACTCACCAGGAAGAAAGTAGGGCAAGTGAATAAAGATAGGCTTTTTTTTTTTTCTTTTTTTTTTTTGCACTGAAGCAACTAATATTTCTAAAAATACTCTTGTGCAAGTCTTCGGCGGATTCCGCTTCATTTTATTTCTTTATCCATGCCAGCAGGTTGAGAGAAGCAGCCTCAGCGGTGCCTCCTGAATCAACGCTGCTTCTCTAAATGACACCCCCCGCTCCGTACCCACGTTCTTACACCAAAAGGATGAAGAAAAAAAAAAGGGGGGGGAAGTTACAGGAAAAATAGACCGGGGGGGGACATCAGGCCACAGCCCACGCAGAGGCTGACACGTGTGACGAGCCTGACATTTCAAGGGTACACGATGAGCTCCGTTTCCACGGCGGGGGGGGGGGGGGGGGGGGGGGG